>CM053030.1:513624689-513772189 GCA_028564925.1 Lithobates sylvaticus
CCTTCTGACACCCAGTAATCTTAAAAGCTGAACCCAGGGAATGAAAAACTTCACCCTTACTAAGTGCAAGGGATAAAATCCTCCTAGGGGATGATAAATAAGGTGATATACTTACCTTGCCTCCCCCGGCAGCTCACGCCCACTTTCGCTGTCTGATGCTCTGGAATGAGGGCGGGTCCTTGCAGTCCTCCTGTACTATGTTGGACTGTTGGTCCTGCATTGTACAGGATGACGTTTGCTAGCTGTGACCATGTGACCAGCCTGGCAGCGAAAAAGAAGGCTTCGGGGGTCAGTCTTAAAAGGAAGAAGCCTGCGAGAGCCAAGAACATTGGTTCCCCCTCCAAGTCGGCTGTTTTAACATTAGTGACTATGTTTAACTGGTTGGTTTAACCACTTAAGCCCCGGAAGGTTTACCCCCCCCCCCCCCCCCCTTCATGACCATTTGACCTTTTTTTTTCCCCCACAAATAGAGCTGTCCTTTGGTATTTTAGTTTTTGCGCTATAAACAAAAGACTGACAATTTTGAAAAAAGTAAACAATTTTTTTACTTTCTGCTATAAAACATTCTCAATAAATAAAATACTGTATATGCTCGAGTATAAGCCAACCTGAATATAAGCCGAGGCACCTAATTTTGCCACAAAAAACTGGGAAAACGTATTGACTCGAGTATAAGCCTAGGGTGAGCAATGCGCAGCTACTGTAAGTGGAAAAGAGGGTCAACAATGCCCATTTGCAGCCATTGGTCCCCCGAACATAGGTTCAAACTCTGTAGTTAAGGGTTCCTAGATGCCCCCTAGCTGCAGCCAAAATTTGGGGTCTCTGGACCCAAAGGGTCCCGAAATGACATTGCTGCAGATGGACACAGTTGACCGACTTTGGGGCCCCGTATCTCAGGGCCACTTGGGACTAGGAACCCCATCTTGGATATGTTGTAGAGCTAGTTCCCCTGGGTTTGCACACCAAATTTGGGGTTCCTAGCACCAAGTGGCCCCGAGATATGGGGCCCCAAAGTCGGGTCGGAAAATGTCATTTTCTGCTGCAGAAAAGTGCTTGACTCCAGTATAAGCAGAGAGGGGCATTTTCAGCACAAAAAAATGTGCTGAAAAACTCGGCTTATACTCGAGTATATACGTTAAAAATTGAATTTCTTCATCAATTTAGGCCAATTTGTATTCTGCTAATCACCAATACAGTGATCAGTGCTAAAAAAAAAAAATATGCACTGACACTGTATAAATGACACTGGCAGGGATGCGGTTAACTTCAGGGGCAATCAAGGGGTTAACTGTTCCCTGGAGTGCTTTCTTAGGCTGCTTTCACACTGGGGCGGTTTGCAGGCGTTATTGCGCTAAGAATAGCGCCTGCAAACCGACCCGAAACAGCTGTTGCTGTTCCTTCAGTGTGAAAGCCCGAGGGCTTTCACACTGAAGCGGTGCGCTTGCAGGACGCTCAAAAATGTCCTGCAAGCCGCATCTTTGGCTCGCTATAGGAGCGGTATATTTACCGCTCCTATAGCGCCCGGTCCCATTGAAAACAATGGGGGAGCGCGCCGAACCCGCCCGCAAAACGCCGCTGCAGCGGCGGTTTGCGGGCAGTTTTGACCCTTTTTCGGCTGCTCGCGGAGGGTAAAACCACCCCGCTAGCGGCCGAAATGTGCCGGTAAAGCGGCGCTAAATATAGCGCCGCTTTACCGCCAGCACCCCCACCACTCCAGTGTGAAAGCAGCCTTGCTGTATGGGGGATGGACTGACTGGAGTTAGAGAGAGATCTGTGTTCCTGATTAACAGGAATCCGATGTCTCACTTCCTGCCTGTCAGAACGACAGTCTGCCTTGTTTACATAGGCAGACCGCCATTCTATCTCTCCAAAAAAAGCGATCACGGGTGGCCGGCAGCCGTCACGGCCACTGGACCCGCTGATTGGCTCTTGCTGTGGAGGATCGTGTACAGGTACGTGATTTTGTACTTGGCATAGCTGCTCTGCTTCTCTCATCTCACAGCCAGAGTGTATCCTCCCGGGTGTGCAATAAACCTGTCACATAGAAGTAATAGGCGGCTGCCTCTTTGTAGACTTTTATAAGTTACATCTGATGGTTTTATTGTGCTCCAGAAAGATAACTTCCAGAGCTTCACCGCTCCTCTGTGGTCTCGGTTCCTTCAAGAGCAAAGTCGCTGGATCTGCTATGCTCACCCCTCCCTTCCTTCTGCCCATTTACAGAATCCATTGTATTATGTGAACTCATTCCAAAAATTCAAAGGCTTCTGTGAATGGGCAGCAGAGGGGTGGGGCGGGCATAGCTGTTCTCTGTGCTTCTCTCATTCCGCAGCAAGAGTGTGTCCTCCGGGAGTGCAATGAACCGGTCTGCGTAAAGGTAATAGAGATAAGTCCCAGAGGTGACGACATGCACCTTATTGGATGTAACTTATGATGTGCCTGCACTTTTTGCAAAGTTGCTGAATTCCTGAAATTCAGGTTTAAAGGGATACTAAAGGATATATATTTTTTTTTTGTTTAAACGGTAGTGCAGAGAAGGGTCCCTTACCCCATTTTTCTGGTGGTCCCCTGTCTGCTTCTCCCTCTTCCAGGTGCCTCCTTAGCAAGCTGGTTGCTAAGGAAGCACCCATGCATGCACCCTTCCAAGCTGTTCTGTGTGTCTCCAAAGATGAGCACAGCACCAGTTGGCCACGCCTTCCTCGCAGGAGTTTTACTCACACCAGCAGGAACCGATGTCATCTCAAGTTAAAGCAGGGAGCGGCGCTGGAGCTGCGGACTATGCTGGAACAGGGGCATGGAGCAAGGTAAGTGTTTAGGAATGGTACCTTTTAAAGGAGAAGTACCATTTAAAGCAGAAGTACAGCCAAAGCTCGTTTGGCTGTACTACTCATGTGGATCACAGGAGTGCAGTTCGTTTGGCACTCCTGTGACCCGTTTTCAGTAGAGCGCAGGCTGAAGTCCGCTCTCTGACGTCAGTCGGCCCAGGCTCAGCATTATCACGACAATGGGAGTCCAGATTTGCTTAGATCCCTGGACTAACACCCGGCTCAGCCTCTCGGCGAGTCGCTGAGAACCTGAGCCGGCCACTCCTGTCCCCTCCATAGCCCAGCTCTCCAGTGAGCGAGGAGAGGGCAAAGCAGAGAGCTGTGACTGACAGGCAGCAGCTCTCTGCTCAGGGAGCTGTGAGAACCGAGTAATTGCCGGTGTTCCATAGTTTCATAGTTAGTAAGGTTGAATAAAGACATCAGTCCATCCAGTTCATCCTGAGTGAGTGTCTACAATTGTCCCTATTCCTGTACATTGCACACTCACATCGGTCCCTACCCTCCAGGAGCCCACAATCCAAGGTCCCCATTCATATACTAGGGCCAATTTTTGGACAGAAGCCAATTTACCTACCTGCATGTCTTTGAAATGTGGGGGGAAACCGGAGTACCCGGAGGAAACCCACGCAGGCACAGGGAGAACATGCAAACTCTCCAGGCAGGTAGAGTCGTGGTTGGGATTCGAACCAGCGACCCTTCTTACTGCTAGGTGAGAGTGCTAACCACTACACCACTGTGCCATTCGATCGCTCAGTTCTCAGTGCAGAGGCGCCCGGGTGACAGATGCAGCATCCACCTAGGTAAGTATGAATCAAAAAAAATAAAAAAACGTGCTTCTCTTTTAATGCAAAAGATGCAGTAAGGTAAGTAAAAAACTTTTAGACTTTAAAACCAAATAAAGATCCAAACAACTCTGCCATTGTACACTGTAGCCAAATGTCTGTGACTTGTTAAGAAGAATTCCTGCAAGTAAAGATCTGACCTTTTTTTGCGTCTTCCTTTTCTCCAGGGTGTGATCAATAACTCAGTCCTGGGATACTTCATAGGAAGAATCTACTTATACCTCATTAAAGTTGGCGTGTCAGCGGAGAAGCTGCGGTTCCGGCAGCACATGGAAAATGAAATGGCACATTATGCCTGCGACTGCTGGGATGCCGAGACCAAAACCTCTTATGTAAGTATCAGGAAGTATGTACTCTGCAGCCTAATGTCCCGTCTAATATCCAAATACCGGCAACAATCCATTCCAGCCCACTTCAAGTTATTTGGAGAAATCAGCTGGTATTTGGGATGCTTGACTATTTATTTATTTATTTTTTCTTCTCATGGGGAAATAGTGACATCTACTGGTTTGCAGACCAAACTGCAGTTGGCACCTTCCAATAAGGTAGTGATGTGATACTTGGTTTTACGAACAAATCTGCCTTGAATATTTTTGAGGTTCAGCTTTGACACTGAAGAGCCAGTAAATCTATTTTTTAATATCAAAAGCCATCTGCGCTATGGAGCGGTCTGAAAGGTATGCGGCAGCTTTCACATACAGGCCGTTATACATAACCCACATAGATAAATGACATAAAGAATGTGTAGCGCTACTAAAATAAAGTGCAGCATAAAGCAAAAGGAACAAATGTGCAAACATTCATCAATTGAAGCAAGACAAATGTGTTACTTAGGCTATGTTTCCACTAGTGCGACTTCATGCGACTTGGGACTGAAAAGTCGCAGTACAAGTCGTACCCCATGATTTCCAATGAGTACCGTTCATGCGACTTGGGACTTCAAAGTAGTCCCTGCACTACTTTGGTCCCACTTTGATGCGACTTGAGGTCTATAGACACAGGCATTGCTTCAAGTCGCAGCAAAATCGCGTGACTTTGGGGACGCAGTAGTGGAAAGGTTAAAGTCCCAATAAAAGGATGAGAGTCTGTGCATGAAGAGAAGATCTGACGCCTTCACACGTATAAATAATCCTTCCCAAAATGTGTTCAGAGGCCGGTCACCACCTCCCTGTGGAGTCAACACTCACCGGAACAGATGGCTGCCATTACAACAGCAATATGCACCTGTGACTTTAAAGCGGAGTTCCACCCAAAAGTGGTACTTGCGCTTTAAGCACTCCTCCCCCCCTTGCATGCCACATTTGGCATGTAATCTTTTTTTCGGGGGGATTGGGTACCTTGTTTTGACAGGTACTTCCTGTCCCATTTCCTGCTTCCGTCGTCTCGCCACCTAGGCGACTCCTCCTCTCCCTCCAGGCAGCCACTCCCTCTCGGCAATCTTCTGGGACACGTCACAGAAGATTGCCTGGCCACTAGGAGAGCGCAGCGTGACTCGAGCAGCAAGCTGTCATAGCTGTTTGCCCACACTTGCAATGATGGCGCCGCGGAGAGGAGGGGCAGAGGAGGGAGGCTTCGGGCGACCGCATACCTGGACTGTGAAACAGGTGAGTGTCTGTTTGTTTTTTTGAATGTCAGCAACTACACTTTTTGTAGCTGCTGACTTAATAAATTTACAAAAGAGTGGGACTCCGCTTTAAGTAAAAAATTCACAGCGTAATTTGCCCAGCGTCTTCATCAAAAGGCACCTCTGGATGGAGAGTAGCAGGGATAAATGAAGCTCACCAGGAGCCAAGAGTATAGTATTTTAGAGTGGTAGTAAACCTCAAAAAAAAAAAGTTCCCTGCAAGGCAATGCCATAATGTGCTAGTATGCATCGTATACTAGCACATTATGAGAAAATGACCTTAGAACGAAGCCCTTCAGGTGAGTGACGTCACAGCTGAGAGGGCTGACATCTTCCCTCTGTCTTCCTTCCGGGTTCAAGGCCTCCGGCTGCATGCGCATGGAAGCCGCCGTGTACGGCACGGGCTCTTAAGGTCCGACACTGTAAGCCGGACTCTCCAGAGCGCATGCATCAGTGATGTCATTGTCTGCATGCACTCTTAACGCCTAAACCGTGCAAGTGGCGTTCCAGCCAAAATTATTATTATTTTTTTTTTTTTATTAAAGTCAACAGCTACAAACACTGTAGCTGCTGACTTTTAATAAGAACACTTACCTGTCCAGGGAGCCCGCAATGTTTTTTTTTAAAGACAAAGTTCTAAAAGTGGGTGGAACTTCGCTTTAACCGCTTCCCGACCACCCACTGCATATATACGTCAGCAGAATGGCACGGCCAAGCAAAACCACGTACCGGTACGTGGCCCTTTAATTGCCTGGCCGTGGGTCGCGCGCTCCGTGACCCCAGGCCGCGGGACCAGCAGACCCGATCGCCGCTGGTGTCCCGCGATCGGATCACAGAGCTGAAGAACGGGGAGAGGTCTGTGTAAACAAACCTCTCCCTGCGCTTCCTACTCTGCCTGTCATTGATTGGCTGTTCCCTGTCATCGGGAAAGCCCATCAGTGACGTCAGACGTCAGCCCCGCCCCCTAATGTAAAAAAACACACACGTCACAGCCCATAACCCCTCCCCTCCCCCAGTGATTAACTCTTTCACTGCATGTGTCATTTATACAGGAATCAATGCATTTAAATAGCACTGATTGCTGTATAAATGACAATGGTCCCAAAAATGTCCGATGTGTCCGCCATAATGTCGCAGTCACAATAAAAATCGCTGATCGCCACCATTACTAGTAAAAAAAAAATATTAGTAAAAATGCTATAAAACTATCCCCTATTTTGTAAACGCTATAACCTTTGCGCAAACCAATCAATAATCGCTAATTGCGATTTTTTTTTTTTTTTTTTACCAAAAATACGCATCGGCCTAAACTGAGGAAAAAAAATTTTTTTATATATATTTTTTGGGGATATTTATTATAGCAAAAAGCAAAAAATATTGAATTTTTTTTCAAAATTGTCGCTCTATTTTTGTTTATAGCGCAAAAAAATAAAAACCGCAGGGCCGATCAAATACCACCAAAAGAAAGCTCTATTTGTGGGAAAAAAAGGACGCCAATTTTGATTGGGAGCCACATCGCACGACCGCGCAATTGTCAGTTAGTGACGCAGTGCCGAATCGCAAATAGGGGCCTGGTCCTTTGGCTGCCAATTGTTCCAGGGCTGAAGTGGTTAAGAGACATTCACAGTACCTACATGTAAGCCTTAATTATAGGCTTACCTGTAGGTACAAATGGTCTAACAGAGTTTACTACCACTTTAATAAAAACATGGTATAACACATGTACATATATAAAAGCTGCCACTGTCGACCCGGATTGAGAGTGACAGCACCAGAAACTCGGCCTTATCGCGTTTCGTCCAATAGGACGTTATGAAGGGTTGTTATGAGGGTTGTTTTTTTTTTTTTTTTTTTTTTAGGAGCCTGTAAAGAATTGCACCAGGTGTATTATTGGGCTCTTGCAAACTGTCTAGTGCAGGGGTCCTCAAACTATGGCCCTCCAGTTGTTCAGGAACTACAATTCCCATCATGCCTAGTCATGTCTGTGAATATCAGAGTTTTACAATGCCTCATGGGATGGTGTAGTTCAGCAACAGCTGGAGGGCCGTAGTTTGGAGATCCCTGGTCTAGTGGTCTGCCCTTACCTCAGGTACAGGCAGGCAGTTAAAGAATGACAGGAAAAAAATCGATTAACTACGAGGATGCTCATTGAGATCTATAAGTCGTCTGCCACAATAGCTGTCGGTACCTGTAGTTCATTCACAGAACTGTCATGTGGACGGAGCCCTGCATGGCCTGAAATGTACTGCAAGGGAAAGATGCGTGTTAATGAGTATTAGACCTAAAGCTTCTTTTTATTTTTTTTTACTTTTTTAATAGGCTAGTAACTTGTATTATTTTTGGCGGGAGTTCTGTTTTTACCATATTTTTAGAAATCTATTTAAGTCTTTGTTGCTTACTTTTTCTTTCAGGGCTGGATAGAGATTGTTGGCTGTGCGGACCGCTCATGTTACGATCTTTCCTGCCATGCCAGAGCTACAAAGGTGGTGCTTGCTGCCGAAAAGCCTCTTAAAGAACCCATATCCTTTCTCAACTTCCGGGTTAACTCCTGTTTTGTGTGTTTCGGTATTAAGTTGTCTTGTCAATATTCCTATCGCACACATTCCTGGAAAGTATGGTTCTTAAAATGGTGGGTGCCGTAGCGATTTACCAATTGGGTCCTGGAAACATCAAGCATGTGTACATATTCGCCAGCACACCATGGATCAACAACCTCCGTCCAAAGGTTTCTTTTATTGAGAGAGATCACATCACAGAGATAAGTGCAACGTTTCAGAGCCACGCAGGGCCCCTTCATCAGGCATGTGACACACATGTACAGTTACAATACAATTCAGGAGGAAGCAGAGGGCCCTGTTTGTTGCTTACTTTCTAGATCCCACTATAGTGCAAGCATGTGAGAGTGACAACTCTGCTTCAAATGTAAGAGCAGGGCAGCATTGTTGTCACACTATATCACATGAAGCTGCATTATTGCAGTATTTTTATTATGTATAGATTGAATTATTCTTATAAAATATACCTTGTTTAGCATTTTTTTTCTACAAAAAAATGTGGAATTCTGGGATATCCTTAAAGAGTAACTCCACTTTTGAGAAACCATTTCTCTCTGGGTGATCTATGTACCGTATTTATCGGCGCTTTTTTCCCATTAAAATCAGGGGTGCATGTTCTACGCCGATTGTGAGCCTCTGGGCGGCTTTCAGCCGCCTTTTGCTGTTCTTGGCAGCTTTCGGCCGCCTTTGGCCGCTCTTTGTGGCGAAAGCTGCCGAGAAGGGCCGAAGGTGGCCGAAAGCTACCGAGCGCCGCCGAGATACACAGGACATCCGGCTCTGTATCTCGGTGGCGCCATTTTTAAAAGGCAAAGCTGAAAAAAAAAACGAAAAGGCTTCAAATTACACTGACAAGGGTGCAATGATGGACAAGGCTGCAGATGGACACTGATAAGGCTGCATTGATGGGCATTTAAATGTTTTTTTTTTTTCCCTTAAACTTCCCTCCTAAAAGTTTTTTTCCTTTTTAAAATTCCCTTCTAAACTTGGGGTGCGTGTTATACGCCGATAAATACGGTACATTACAAGGATTTTAACAAACTTTGTTGCAGATTCCTACCTTTTTTGTTCTGAAGAAATCACTGTGTCCGCGTGGGAAAGTGAATCCAAGGAATTCCCATAATTTGCAGAGATTTCCTCACTTCCTGTTTGGCTATGGGACAGGAAGTGAAGGGAAATCTCCACAATGGGGACACAGATGGAGAAAAAAAATCTGGCAGGGGTTATAACCTACCCTTGCTCTATCCAAAATGAGAAAAAAACATTTTTTTGCCTATAGTTCTACTTTAAGGCTTCATGCACATGGCTGCAAATGGCCATATATAGCATACAATACGATTTGTATTTTGTCTGTCGGGAGTGATAGGTGCAGTGTGTAGTCGCTGCCGGTCAGCCTGTATAAATCAATGGCAGGTAGCAGCTGGACACATACAGCACCGTGCAAAAGTTTTAGGCAGGTGGGAAATGATGCTGTAAATGAAGAATGGTTTCAGAAATAAGTGTTAATAGTTTAGTTTTTAGTTTTTTGACTTTTGGAAGGTAAATGAACAGAAGAGAAATCCATCAGTTCTTCTAGGTGGATTTACATACGGGTTCTGAAGGAACTCGGCAGGTAGGTTGTTCCAAACATCTTGGAGAACTAAGCACAGATCTTCTGTGGATGTCGGCTGCCTCAAATCCTTCTGTCTCTTCATGTCATCCCAGACAGACTCCATGATGAGTAAAAGGGAAAATATGGGACTTAAATGGCACCACACTGCAGAGAAGAAAAAAAAAATGTATTTATTGAAATTATAACAAAATTGATTAAAAACATGTTGGAGTACATATTCCACTGGTATCACCAATAACCCTCAAACTGTATATAGGGAGCCCCCAGTAATCAGTGTATTTAAAAATAATCCATTATGGTGAGATCAGGGCTCTGTGGTGACAAAAACATCACTTCCAGGACTCCTTGTTCTTTATACTGAAGATGGTTCTTAAAGCGGAGTTCCACCCAAAAATGGAACTTCCGCTTTAAGTGCAGGTGACCCCCCTGACATGCCACATTTGGCATGTCATTTTTTGGGGGGTGGGAAGCGGATAAAAAAAGGGATTCAGCTCCCACTTCCTCCCGGGGCACCGTGGCACCCGAAGGAAGTTCACCCCTCCCTCTCGACCTGTGATGTGTCCCAGATGATTGCCCGGCCAGTCAGTGTGCAGGGCGGCTCGTGCATGCCAAGCTGTGAAGCCACAGCCGGGCGCCAACAGTGAAAAGGCTGGCGCCACAGAGAGGAGGGGCATATGAGGGGCTTCGTTCGCCCCCATCGCTGGACCGTGAAAACAGGTGAGTGTCCGATTTTAATAAGTCAGCAGCTACACTTTTTGTAGTTGCTGACTTTTATATGGGTGGAACTCCGCTTTAATGACATTGGCTGTATGTTTGGGGTGGTTGCCCTGCTGCAGAATACATTTGGGGCTAATCGCACACAGCTCTCTGATGGTATGGCGTGATGGATATGCATCTGCCTGTATTTCTCAGCATTCAGGACACCATTGATTAGACTTTGCACATTTTATTTAATTATTATTATTATTTTTAATTTTTTTTTAAACCAAAATTCCTTAACCCCAGTGCACAAAACCGTTAATGTTGTCCAGTTTGATGCCAATAAGGGAGCTATCGGCAAAGCGTACAAGAAGGATGCCAAGCTGGTGATGGAGTATCTTGCGATTTGTGACGAATGCTTCATCACAGAGAAGGAGAAGCTGCTACAGGAAAAAGGGTGAGTGCATTCTTTATTTCGAGGAAATGCATAGTGTTTTTTTTTTTTGTTTGGGTCATGTAAGCTCACCAGGACTGATTATTAACCAGTTCCGGTCCTGGAAAATTTGGACTTTCCTCTCCTACATGCAATAATCAGCATTTTTCTTTTTTTTTTTGGGCTAGAAAACTACTTAGAACGCCCAAACATTATTATGTATACAGTATCTCACAAAAGTGAATACACCCCTCACATTTATGTAAATATTTTCTCCTATCTTTTCATGTGACAACACTGAAGAAATGACACTTGTCTACAATGTAAAGTAGTGAGTGTACAGCTTGTATAACAGTGTAAATTTGCTGTCCCCTCAAAATAACTCAACACACTAATTAATGTCTAAACCTCTGGCAACAAAAAGTGAGTACACCCCTAAGTGAAAATGTCCAATTTGGGCCCAATTAGCCATTTTCTCTCCCCGGTGTCATGTGACTCGTTAGTTATACAAGGTCTCAGGTGTGAAGGGGGAGCAGGTGTGTTAAATTTGGTGTTATCACTCTCACTCTCTCATACTGGTCACTGGAAGGTCAATATGGCACCTCATGGCAAAGAACTCTCTGATGATCTGAAAAAAAGAATTGTTGCTCTACATAAAGATGGCCTAGACTGTAAGAAGATTGGCAAGACCCTGAAACTGAGCTGCAGCACGGTGACCAAGACCATACAGCGGTTTAACAGGAGAGGTTCCACTCAGAACAGGCCTCGCCATGGTCCACCAAAGAAGTTGAGGTCACGTGCTCAGCGTCATATCCAGAGGTTGTCTTTGGGAAATAGACGTATGAGTGCTGCCAGCATTGCTGCAGAGGTTGAAGGGGTGGGGGGTCAGCCTGTCAGTGCTCAGACCATACGCCGCACACTGCATCAAATTAGTCTGCATGGCTGTCATCCCAGAAGGAAGCCTCTTCTAAAGATGATGCACAAGAAAGCCCACAAACAGTTTGCTGGAGACAAGCAGACTAAGGACATGGATTACTGGAACCATGTCCTGTGGTCTGATGAGACCAAGATAAACGTATTTGGTGTCAGATGGTGACAAGCGTGTGTGGGGGCAACCAGGTGAGGAGGACAAAGACAAGTGTGTCTTGTCTACAGTCAAGCATGGTGGTGGAAGTGTCATGGTCTGGGGCTGCATGAGTGCTGCCGGCACTGGGGAGCTACAGATCATTGAGGGAACCATGAATGCCAACATGTACTGTGACATACTGAAGCAGAGCATGATCCCCTCCCTTCAGAGACTGGGCTGCAGTGCAGTATTCCAACATAACGACCCCAAACACACCTCCAAGATGACCACTGCCTTGCTAAAGAAGCTGAGGGTAAAGGTGATGAACTGGCCAAGCATGTCTCCAGACCTAAACCCTATTGAGCATCTGTGGGACATCCTCAAAATGGAAGGTGGGAGGAGCGCAAGGTCTCTTAACATCCGCCAGCTCTGTGATGTCATCATGGAGGAGGGGAAGAGGACTCCAGTGACAACCTGTGAAGCTCTGGTGACCTCCATGCCCAAGAGGGTGAAGGCAGTGCTGGAAAATAATGGTGGCCACACAAAATATTGACACTTTGGGCCCAATTTGGAGATTTTGTACTCACTTTTGTTTTTTTAGACATTAATGGCTGTGTGTTGAGTTATTTTGAGGGGACAGCAAATTTACACTGTTATACAAGCTGTACACTCACTACGTTACATTGTAGACAAGTGCCATTTCTTCAGTGTTGTCACATGAAAAGATAGAAGAAAATATTTTCAAAAATTTTCGGTTCGGGCACCTTTCTGAAGCAGTGTTAAAAATCCTGCTGGCTTCATCTCGTTGGTACAGAACCTCTGCTCCAGACTAGAAAAGTCACTGTCAATATGAAATGTTAATATTCTGCAGTTCATAATCCAGCCTGCAGATGTCACTCCAGTCCACTTTTCAGATACTTAAAATGCTTTCTTTACACCAGCGCTGAAAGGAACTATTTAAAAGCTCAACTCCGGACCTTCCCTTCAGTCTTGCCCAGTTGTACCGACTCCTTTCCTGGGCTGAAATTGTTTACCCTGGTTTTACCGCACACTGCGAGCTTCTGTTTGCTGCCACTTTCCGTGCTTTGACTGTATCTGACAATTCATTGCTTTAAATGACATTTTAACCACTTCTCCTGTTTTCTTGCAGGGAATTCACTATAGAGACAGAAGGGAAGACTTTTGTGCTGACAAAGGATATGGTCAGTGTGAAGAGGTTTCAGAAAACGATACATGGTAATTACTTCGATTTGCATCTTAAATGCACAATATTGCTTTTGTTGCATTTATATGCTTTTGATATTAGGAGGGGCTTCGCTATTGTTTTGTTGCCTAGTCAGGTTCTCCTAACCACTTCAGCTCCGGAAGGCCCCCCCCCCCCCAATCATCAGGCCATTTTTAACGATGCAGCACTGCTTTACTTAGTAAGCACATTTTTTGTATGCTGAAAAAGCCCCCCTTGGCTTATACTCGAGTCCCGCACCTCACTGTGTACATCTGCAGTCTTATGATGGCCGACGCTGTAGTGCATTTCTCCTCCTAGGCTTATACTCAAGCCAGTTTTTTGTGGTAAAATGACGTGCCTCGGCTTATACTTGAGTATATACGGTATTCTTCTACAAATTTTTGGTAAAATAAATCCCAATAAGCATATATTGATTGGATTGCACAAAAGTTTTCACGTCTACAAACTGTTATATTTTTATGGCATTTTTTATAAACTTTTGAAAACATTTTTTTACTAGTAATGTTGACGACCAGCGATTTTTAGCGGGATTGCGGCGGAAAAATCGGACACCTAACTGACACTTTTTTGGGAACCAGTGGCATTATTACAGTGATCAGTGCTAAAAATATGCGCCGGATGGATTTACCCTCAAAGCGGGATTCCACCCTAAAGTGGAACTCCCGCTTTTCGGGAACCCTCCCCCCCTCCGGTGTCACATTTGGCACCTTTCACGGGGGTGCAGATACCTGTGTAAGACTGGTATCTGCACCCACTTCCGGGCATAAACTCCCACGGGAGTTTACGCAGCTTCCTGTCCCGGCGCGCTGTCTGCCGGGACACACACGTGTCCCGGCAGACAGCACTGAAGATTCTCATTGCGCCGCGCGACTCGCGCATGCGCAGTAGGGAATCGGGAAGTGAAGCCACTTCCTGATTCCCTCACAGAGAATGGCGCCGGCTACAGCAGAGAGCCGAGCGATCGATCGGCCTCTGCTGCCGACACCGCTGGACCCTGGAACAGGTAAGTGTCCATTTTTTAAAAGTCAGCAGCTGCAGTATTTGTAGCTGCTGGCTTTTAAAAAAAAAAATTTCAGTACAGTCCCGCTCAGGCCATTTTTGGCGATTCGGCACTGCTTTACTTTAACTGACAATTGCGCGACGATGTACCAAAATAAAACATTGTCCTGTTTTTTTCCCACAAATAGAGCTTTGATCAACTCTGTTTTTTTTTTTTTTTTTTTTTTTTGTGCTATAAACAAAAAAATTAACAAATTAAAAAAAAAACCTGTTTTTTACTTTCTACTATTAAAAAAACATCCAATAATTATTATTTAAAAAAAAAAAATGCATTTCTTCATCAATTTAGGTCAATTTGTATTCTGCTACATATTTTTGGTAAAAACAATCCCAATAAGCTTATGTTGATTGGTTTGCGCAAAAGTTATCATGTCTACAAATTATGGGATATTTTTATGGCAATTTTATTTATTTTTTACTAGTAATGTCGACGATCAGCGATTTTTTTTTTTTTTTTTCTTTTTTATTTTTTTTTCATTTTTTTTTTTTTTTATTCTTCGGGATTGCCACTGACAAATCAGAC
Source organism: Lithobates sylvaticus (assembly GCA_028564925.1). Taxonomy (NCBI): domain Eukaryota; kingdom Metazoa; phylum Chordata; class Amphibia; order Anura; family Ranidae; genus Lithobates; species Lithobates sylvaticus. The sequence continues at coordinate 513,639,168 of CM053030.1, forward strand.
ATCTGACGCATTTTACACTTTTTTGGGAACCAGTGCCATTATTAGTGATCAGTGCTAAAAATATGCACTGTTGCTGTACTAATGACACTGGCAGGGAAGGAGTTAAGAGGGGCGATCAAAGGGTTAAGTGTGTCCCGAGGGCAGGGATATGCAATTGGCGGACCTCCAGCTGTTGCAGAACTACAAGTCCCATGAGACATGGCAGGACACTTGACAGCCACAAGCATGACACCCAGAGGCAGAGGCATGATGGGACTTGTAGTTTTGTGACACCTGGAGGTCCGCTAATTGCATATCCCTGCCCTAGGTGGTGCTTGCTAACTGTGTGGGGGATGGTCTGACTGGGGGAACACAGAGATCCATGTTCCTATGTTCCCCATAGTGTCTATTGCACAGAATGATGTACCGGTACGTCGTTTTGCGCAATAAAGCCGATCTGCCGCAATATATCTGCGGAAGGTGGTGGAGATCCTGTTATTTACCTAAAATTGCTCATAATAACATGGGAAAAAAATGTTCTTAAATGCTTAGTGATTTTTTCTTTCCATAATTGATTTTTTCATTCACTTGCGATGTGCCTTTGAACTGGATAGAAAACATAACTACTCCAGGAAGAGTCAATTCCCAAGCATAGCCAATCGATTCTACCATCATCATGGCAGCCAAAGCGGAGAAAGAATCTGACAGCTGGGACTCAGAATACACTGAACACAAATTTACCAAAGGGCCCGTTTATGAAAAGTCGATCATTAGATCTGCTTCTTATGAATGGGAAAGGCAAATCGATGGATCGAAATTCAGACGGCCCCTGCTGAACCAGCTGAATTTCGATCCATTTTTGGCCAGCTTTAGTCTTCTAGGCTCCAAGCACAATGGCGTTTATTTTAATTTTTTTTCTGCTTTTAGAAGCTAAATAGTGTTATCCTGTATGTCCATGCACACTGCATTAGGCTATTCAGCGTCTAGGGGCAGAAAATAATTGTTTTTGTAGAATTTCTTGGAGCATTTTTCCACGCTCCTAAATGCTATTAATAGCGTTCTTTTGAGTTTTGTTTTTTTTTTTTTTTTTTAAAGCATCTGCCAAAACGCTATTAAAACGATGACGCTTTTAAACGCTCCTTAAAAGCTTTTACCAGCGTTTTTTCTCCAGCATTTTATTTTAGCTTAAAAAAAACGCTAGTATGCATGGAGCCTAAAGCTGAACTCCAACCAGGAGCAATATAATATTAGAAAGTGCTTGCCTTTTCATTGTGTCTGTGTGTGTGTGTGTGTGTGTCTGTGTGTATATCCTCTCCCTTTTTTATACAGTGTCTGGTATTTCTGCTTCCCCAACCAGGATCTTTATTCCTACAGTTTAGGCCCCTTTTACACTTGTGCGACTTGGGACTGCTAAGTCGCATGACAAGTCGTACCCAATGATTTCCAATGAGTAGCATTGATATCTGTGCGACTGCAAGGTAGTCCCTGCACTACTTTGTATGTATGTAAATATATATATATATATATGTGTGTGTGTGTGTGTGTATATATGTATATATATATATATATATATATACTCTATCTCTCTCTATCTCTATCTCTATCTCTATCTCTCTATATATAGATAAACATTTATTTAAAAAAAAAATATATATATATATATATATAATATACTGTGTTTATTGGCGTATAACACTCACTCTTTCACCATGTAAATCAGGTGCAAATAACGTGTGCGTGTTATACGCCAATACTTAAATTTTAGCTGCTTTGGAGGGGACAGGGAGGGGGCGGGACGAGCGCCCTCAGATTACATACAGTGAGAATCTCCTGTTTACTTGGTGGCCTCTGCAATAGGCTGCACTGATGGCAATGGTGAGGCTGCATTGATGGCACTTGTGAGGCTCCAGATGGGCATTGATGGCAATGGTGAGGCTGCAGATGGGCACCCTTATTTTTCTTCAAAGTTCCTTATTTAAAATTTAATTTTTTTTTTCCTGAAACTTCCCTCTTAAAATAAATGTGCGTGTTATACGCCTGTGTGTGTTATACGCCAATAAATACGGTGTGTATATGTGTGTATTTTCTTTCTCAGGCAATGATTTTCTAAAATTTCACAACGATTGCGTATGGAATAGAGGGATCTAGGACTACAAAGTGCTTGTTCAGATTTAGGATCTGTGACAAATATTTATTATTTGGACCCTACTGGAAAGATTTCCTCTTGCTGTTTTAGTGAATAGGCATAGCAAGAAGAACCTTCCCTTCTATAGACGGTGCTGAAATAAAAACTGTTACTCTCTGGACAAAGTACAACTTTAACCAAAAACATTTGTCGGCACTCTGATTACCAATATTTGCATTGAAGTGACCTTTTGATTACTTTAATTGGCAATTGTGGAACTACACACTTCAGGTGGCATTTTAGTGGTTTAAACTATATGCCTGTTATTAAAAAAATAAATAAAACATTCTATGGTTTGTCATTGATTTGCTGGAGGAAGCCTTGAAAGGTTTTATTTCTTTGTTTACAGAGATGGATTATTATTGTGCACAATGATGTTTTTCTAGTCCCCGCTCGGCATTGTGCGCATTCATCTCATTGTTCCTCCTCTCTGTATATTCCATTATCTGTTAATTGAGAGGTTCCTGGAATTCGGTTTCCAGCGCAGATTGACATAAACACACTCCGTGCACTGTGTCCTTGTGCCGGGTTTCCAGCTGCAGGCGCACGGCATAAGGCAGCCAATCAAATTCCCCGACCGTGAGAAGAATAAGTCACCGAATTGCATTGACCTGCATCCCACGCTCGCCGCGTTTTTGTTGCCGGTACTGCGCTGTTATTCAGCACCCGAGAACCTTGACTATGCGGCATCGTTCCAATACGGCTTTTCAGCAGTCGTCATGGCAACTGCCGAGGATCGGGTTCAGGGTCTACTTCTCAAAAACAGACAATGTTCACTTTTGTTAACTGAAAATATTTTTTTTCAAAAGCATGAGTTTGATTTTAAGCGAGGATTGGAGCAGTGATTAAAGCTCAACTCTAGCCTTCCTTTCTGTCTTGCACAGTTGTACAGGATCCTCTACTGGACTGAAATGGCTTACACTGATTTCACTGCACACTGTGAGCTTCTTACAATGTGCGTTAGAAGCTGAAGCAAGTCTCATGAGCCCGCCTCATTTCCTGGCTGCAGGACGTCCGACACTAGTGGGCTCTTTTCATTCCCAGCCCATTCATTCATTGGATTTAAAGACTAAGTTCACCTTTCTGAACATGTTACACCCGTATTTATGGTGTAACATGTTCAGCATGTGACAGCGGGCACCCGCTGTCACAATTTGAAAGCAGCTCTGCTATGTGTGTGTGTGTGTATATGTATGTATGTGTATATATATATATATATATATATATATATATATATATATATATATATATATATATATATATATATATATATATATATATATATATATATATATATATATAATGCGCGCACTCTGTCGCACTCACACTCTTAAACTCACTCACTCTCACACACACACACACACACACACACACACACACTCACTCTCACACACACACACACACACACACACACACACACTCACTCACTCACTCACTCACTCACTCACTCACTCACTCACTCACTCTCACACACACTCACTCACTCACTCTCACACACACACACACACACACACACACACACACACACACACACACTCACTCACTCACTCTCACACACACACACACTCACTCTCACACACACACACACTCACTCTCACACACACACACACTCACTCACTCTCACACACACACACTCACTCACTCACTCACTCTCACACACACACTCACTCACTCTCACACACACACTCACTCACTCTCACACACACACACACTCACTCTCACACACACACACACTCACTCTCACACACTCACTCACACACTCACTCTCTCACACACACACACACACACACACACACACTCTCACACACACACACACTCACTCTCACACACACACACACACACACACACACACTCACTCTCTCACACACACACACACACACACACACACACACACACACACTCACTCTCACACACACACACACTCACTCTCACACACACACACACTCACTCTCACACACACACACACTCACTCTCACACACACACACACACACACACACACACTCTCACACACACACACACACACACACACTCTCACACACACACACTCGTTAGATCTATACTCTATATACAGTGCAAACAGTACAGAAAGTATTCACAGCGCTTCACTTTTTGCACATATTGTTATGTTACAGCCTTATTTCAAAATGGATTAAATTCATTATTTTCCCGCAAATTCTACAAACAAGACCCCATAATGACAACATGAAAGAAGTTTGTTTGAAATCTTTGCAAATTTATTAAAAATAAAAACCAAAAGAAAAAACACCCATGTTCATAAGTATTCACAGCCTTTACTCAATAGTTTGGTGAAGCTCCTTTGGCTCCAATTACAGCCTCAAGTCTTTTTGAGTATAATGCTACAAGCTTGGCACACCTATTTTTTGGCAGTTTCTCCCATTCTTCTTTGCAGGACCTCTCAAGCTCCATCAGGTTGGATGGGGAGTGTCGGTGCTCAGACATTTTTCAGATCTCTCCGGAGATGTTCAATGGGGGTTCAAGTCTGGGTTTTGGCTGGGCTATTCAAGGACATTCATAGAGTTGTTTCGTATACACTTCTTTGTTATCTTCCTGTCTGCTTAAGGTGGGTTATTGTCCTTTTGGTAGATGAACCTTCGCCCCAGTCTGAGGTCCAGAGCGCTCTGGAGCAGGTTTTTATCAAGGATGTCTTTGTACATTGCTGCATTCATCTTTCCCTCGATTTTGACTAGTCTCCCAGTTCCTGCCCCTGAAAAACATCCCCACAGCATGATGCTGCCACCACCATGCTTCACTGTAGGGATGGTATTGGCCAGGTGATGAGTGTTGCCTGGTTTCCTCCAGACATGGCGCTTGCCATTCAGGCCAAAGGGTTCAATCTTTGTTTCATCAGACCAGAGAATTTTTTTTCTCATGGCTGAGAGTCCTTCAGGTGCCTTTTGGCAAACTCCAGGTGGGCTGTCATGTGCCTTTTACTGAGGAGTGGCTTCTGTCTGGCCACTCTACCATACAGACCTGATTGGTGGAGTGCAGCAGAGGTGTTTTTTCTTCTGGAAGGTTCTCCTCTCTCCACAGAGAAACGCTTGAGCTCTGTCAGAGTGACCATTGTGTACTTGGTCACCTCCCTGACTAAGGCCCTTCTCCCCCATTGCTCAGTTTTGCAGGCGACCCGCTCTAGGAAGAGTCCTGGTGGTTCCAAATTTCTTCCATTTACAGATGATGGAGGCCACTGTACCCATTGGGACCTTCAATGCTGCAGACATTTTTCTGTACCTTTCCCCAGATCTGTGCTTCCATACAATCCTCAGTCTCGGAGGTCTACAGACAATTCCTTGGACTTCATGGCTTGGTTTGTGCTCTGACATGCACTGTTACCTGTGGGACCTTCTATAGAGGTGTGTGCCTTTCCAAATCATCTCCAATCAACTAAACTTACCACAGGAGGACTCCAAGTTTGTAGAAACATCTCAAGGATGATCAGTGGAAACAGGATGCACCTGAGCTCAATTTTGAGTGTCATGGCAAAGGCTGTGAATACTTATGTACATGGGATTTTTTTTTGTTTTTAATAAATTTGCAAAGATTTCAAACAAACTTTTTTCACATTGTCATTATGGGGTATTTAACCTTCCCGACCGCCTCCTATAGATATAAGTCTACAGAATGGCAAAGGCACGTATATATACGTCCCCTTTAATTGCCTAGCCATGGCGGCGCGCTCGCGACCCGGTCGGGAGCTCCGTGACCACGGCTGTGGGACCAGCGGACCCGATCGCCGCTGGTGTCCCGCGATCGGGTCACAGAGCTGAAGAACGGGGAGAGGTCTGTGTATACAAACCTCTCCTGTGCTTCCTACACTGCCTGTCACAGATCGGCTGTTCCCTGTCATCTGGAAAGCCGATCAATGATGTCAGACGTACAGCCACGCCCCCTACTGTGTAAAAAAACACACACGTCACACTTGGCCCCTCCCCGCCCCCTAGTGGTTAACTCCTTCACTGTCACTGTCATTTAGATAGGAATCAGTGCATTTAAATAGCACTGATTTCTATATAAATGACAATGGTCCTAAAAATGTGTCAAAAATGTCTGTGTCCGCCATAATGTCGCAGTCACAATAAAAATCGCTGATCGCCGCCATTACTAGTAAAAACATTTATAAAAATGCTATAAAACTATCCCCTATTTTGTAAACGCGTTAACTTTTGTGCAAACAAATCAATAATCGCTAATTGCGATTTTTTTTTTTTTTTCACCAAAAATATGTAGAATACGTATCGGCCAAAACTGAGGAAAATAAATGTTTTTTTATAGATTTTTTGGGGATATTTATTATAGCAAAAAGTAAAAAATATTGCATTTTTTTTCAAAATTGTCGTCCTATTTTTGTCTATAGCGCAAAAAATAAAAACCGCAGGTGCGCTCGAATACCACCAAAAGAAAGCTCTTTGTGGGGGAAAAAAAGGACGCCAATTTTGTTTGGGAGCCACGTCGCACGACCGCGCAATTGTCAGTTAAAGCGACGCAGTGGCGAATCGCAAATAGGGGCCTGGTCCTTTGGCTGCCAATTGGTCCGGGGCTGAAGTGGTTAATGAATGTATCCAATTTTGGAATAAGGCTGCATCATAACAAAATGTGGAAAACGTTGAAGCACTGTGAATACTTTCCGGATGCACTGTAAAGTAAAACAAATGTGTAAATACAAAAAAGGGAGACCACTTGAGTTTTTATTTTTTCTGTCGTGTTTTTTTTTTTTTTCTATCTAACACATTGTACTTTTGTCTGTGACATTTCTGCTACTATAGTAATTTCTACCCGCTTTTTTTTTTTTTCTTTCTTTTTTGAATTCTTCCAGTTGAGGAAATCGTGCCAAATGTGATTGAGCCTTCATTTGGTTTGGGGAGAATCATGTACACCGTTTTTGAGCACACATTCCAAGTCAGACAAGGAGACGAGCAGAGGACGGTAAGGAAATCTCTCCCTGAGCTATTTAATAAAAGCTTTTTTTTTTATTTATTTTTTTACACTTTTTTCTTTTTAAGGCCAAATATGTCAGCTATAACAATACAGTTTGATAAGAACACGGAAATGTTACAAAATACACAGACAAAAACAGAAAAATGTGCAAATTGCATCTACCCAATACCATCAGTTCTCAATCGCATTTCATGGCTAAAACGATTTTAAAGCCAACGTTTAACCACTTCCATACCGCTCAACGCCGTATGACGTGCTCAGCTTTCAGTGGTGATATCTGAATGATGTCTGCAGCTGCAGGCATCATTCAGATATCGTTTTTCGTTTTTTTTCAGCCGGTGATTCCCTTCACCATAAGAATGATCATAGCAGTGGTTCAGCCGCTCGATCGTTCTTTCCGGCGACGGGAGGGGGACATCCTCCCGCTGCCCTTGAGTTCTTCTCCGGGCTCTCCGGTGCGATCCTTGTTTTTGGAGAAGGAATCCCCCAACGCCGGAAAGTAGTCAGAGAAAACTGAGGAACAGATGGTCCCTGGCAATCTCTATCGGAGGCCCGGGCGTGACATACTGACGTCACGTCCGGGCCACCGGAAGTAAACAAAGCCGGGGATTCTGCTAAAATCAGATTCACTTTTTTTTTGATCTGATTCTTTCCAGCCTGGAGGAGAGATGTGGGGGTTCTTATAAACCCCAAATTTCTCCATAAAGGGGACCAGTCACGCATTATTCCTATTACAAGGGATGTTTACATTCCTTGTAATGGGAAAAATGATAAAAAGGAAAAATGATAAAAAAAAAGTGTAAAAAAAATATATATTTTTTTAAATAAACAAGAAAAGAGAATAAAAATGTACATTGCCCCCGCAAGCTCGCATGCAGAAGAAACGCATACTTAAGTCGCGCCCTCATAGGTAAATGATGTTTAAACAACACATGAGGTTTCACTGCGAACGTTAGAGCACTAATTCTAGCCCAAGACCTCCTCTGTAACTCTAAACATGTAACCTGTACAAATTTTAAGGCCCCTTTCACACTTACACGACTTGTCCCACGATTTGGGACTGCAAAGTAGCATTACAAGTCGTTCCCCATGATTTCCAATGACAGCCATTCATATTAGTACGACTTTGTTCCGACTTCAAAGTAGTACCTGCAATACTTTGGTCCGATTTTGATGCCACTTACACCTTGAAATTGCGATAAAATTGTGCGACTTTGAAGTCGCACAAGTGTGAAAGGGGCCTAAAGCGTCGCCTATGGAAATTTTTAAGTACCAAAGTTTGGCGCCATTCCACGAGTGTGCGCAATTTTTAAGTGTGCCATGTTGGATATCTATTTACTTGGCGTAACATCTGTCACATTATACCAAAAAATTGGGCTAACTTTACGGTTTTGTTTTTTTTATTCATGAAAATTAGCTTTTTCCCAAAAAATCGCTTTTGAAAAATTACTGTGCTAATACCGTGTGACCTAAAAAGTTGCAATGACCGCCATTTTATTTCCTAGAGTGTCTGCTAAAAAAGATTATTTTTACATGTAGGGGAGAGGAGTGCTGGAATTTGTGCGGTATGGAAGTGGTTAATCTGCTTCTGTTTTGCCTTCTCTGCTTTAGATTAATATGCCAATTACATTTTTAAATCAAACCTTTGTTTTCATTAGATACCGTATTTTAGTACCAGTGATGTTGTCATCATCGGGTAGCAGGCAGGTCATGACTGGTGGGAGAGGCCAGCAGGGTGCTGTACATGGCTTCCTTTCATGCTGAATCTCCCTAATTTGAAATTACCAAAATCCAAAGAATTAAAGGGATGAGCCGGTGACAGTAAAGCTTGCTTTACACCGATCAAAATTCAGCCGATTTAGCAGGGAGTAGCTGAATTCCGATCATTGTGTCGCTGTCCCCACTCAACACAGTTGATCATTTGATGGACTTCTGACGAGGGATGTGCTGGAAAGCTTCTGTCGATCAGCAGCTGCAGCCTCCGATCAGTATATTCTGACAGCTGTGGGTGCTGCGGTCAGTTTTTTTTCTTCGTGCAGCCAGCCGCGACATTCTGTTCTGGCACAATCATTTTTTATTAAGACCATGCCAAAATACAGGCCTGAAGAAAAGAAAGGGGAAAAATGGTCCCGCATAGGGAAACAAAACATCACTTTTTACGTAAATACCAACAAAACACTTTTTCAAAATGTAAAAGCAAGTAGTAGAAGCATCCGGCGTAAGTGCCGGAAGTGGGAATGAATAACTGGACTCTGAGGTCCAAGACACGGGAAGACTAACAAACCAATCAGAACAAACAAAACAAAAAGATGGGGGTGGAATAGGGAGGAACTGGGTGGAATAGGGAGGGATGGGGTGGGGAGAGGGTGGTGTGGGGAGAGAAAAAGTGAGCGAAAGGAAAGAGAAAGGAGATGTAGAATTAGGCCAGAAAGGAGAAAGATAAAGGGTCAAGACAAGAATGGGAGGAGGAGGTGAAGACTTAGACAAGGAAATAGCTTGGGGCCTGCAGGTTGGGTGGTATATTAGAACAGTTCAGAATACCCAAGCTGCTTGGGGGAAGGGTGGGGAGAGCATAAGACCACCATGGGTTCCACACTTTGAGGAACTTGGCATGGGAGTCATGAAGTACACTGGTCATCTTCTTGTGGTCAGACTCACCGTACAGGACTGTAAACATCCCTTGTAATAGAAAAAAAGCATGACGGGACCTCCTTTAAATATGAGATCTGGGGTCAAAAAGACCTCACATCTCACATTCACACTAAAATGTTGTCATTTGAAAAAAAAAAATGGCCCCTTAAGAGCTATGGGCGGAGGTGATGTTTTGACGTCCCTTCCGCCCTGCAATGATATGGAGATGGGTGGGCCATCTTCCCCCTTACTCGTCTCCATGCCTTGCAGGAAGAAGGATCCGATCGCCTCCGCCGCTACTGACGGCTCCGGTAAGCGGCGGAGGGCACTGGAGCACAGCGGGAGCCCCTCTCCCGCCGCTGATAAGTGATCTTGTGGCAAAACCACTTTTATCTGAAAGCGTACCACCGGCAGAAGAGGATACCGGGGTTATGGCAGCTAGCTGCTGCCATAACAACGATATTCCTCTTCAAAGTAGCAACGTAAACCTGTGACGGGCGGTCAGTAAGTGGTTAATGTCCAAAGTGAAAGAGCCCCTTCATTCCTTCAACACAAACCACACATATAGTACCCTGGATAACAGGGGTAAAAGGAAATGCTGAGGCTGGTGTGGTTGTATGGTGAGTCTGATTAGTTCTGATCCGACTGGGGTTCTCAGTCACCTTGTGCCCCTAAGGTGACTTAAACATAGAAGGGGGTGGGAGAGCTGGACAAGGAGTTTCCAGTGCTCTCCAAGGTAAGCTGGGTTCCACAAGCCCCCCGCCCAAAGTGACTTCCGTCTCATGGCCCTTTTCAAAGATCTTTCCCTGCAGATGCCAAAAGAACAGGGTGAGATCATGTAACCACGCAACACTACTGCAGGAATAAGGCATTTAGGGGATAACAAAAAAACAAACAAATGTGCCGTGAGATATACATGATTTATATACCGTATTTATCAGCATATAACACGCACCCCAAGTTTAGGAGGGCATTTTAAGGAAAAAAAAACTTACATTTAAATGCCCATCAATGCAGCCTTATCAGTGTGCATCTGCAGCCTAGTCCATCATTGCAGAATGGTCAGCGCCGTTTGCAGCCTTGCCCACGTTTAAATTTCCTGCCGCTGAGACAGACCGAGCGAGCGCCGACTAAAAAGACCGAGCCGACTGCTCGGCTCCACTCACAGTTCGAGCGGAGCCGAGCAGTCGGCTCAGTCTTTGTCGTCGACGATCTGCCTTTTTCGGCGGCGCTCGCTATTTTTCGGCTTGCGGACAGTGGTGATCAGCGTATAACACGCAGCCCGATTTTAGGGGGGGGGGAAAGTGCGTGTTATACGCCGATAATACGGCAAATGAATTATGGTAATTAACACTTCTTTGTTATCACTTTAAGGCAGGATAGGCCAGCTCCGGCTTCCTGCAGCTTTTATTGCATACTGTGATAAGGTCACATTGTGCATTAAATCAGAGTAAGCAGCACAGGAGAGGATGCTGTACACCTGTGCAAAATTGAACAGAAGGTTGGAGTTCAGTTTTAGGAAAAATTCACTTCAAGCCAATTTATTCCATTTAGCATGCATGTGGTCGGGTTTAATCACCCATCAACTTGTTAAAAGCCTTTGGTACCCAGCAAGAGGATCTTCTGTAATAACGCATGTTTAGGCTGTGACATTGTTCACTCACCTCAATGGCTAATTGGTGGTGTTGAGCGGCCTGTGCTAGTTTTTTTATCCATGTATTCCTTTTGTAAAAAAAAAAAATAGCATGCAGCTCTTTAATGTATAAGCAGCAAAACCATCACGAGGGGCCAGGCAAGTTCATAAATCAGTTATAGCAGCCCGCAGTTTGTGTACTGTGGATTTAGTTTATTTCCCTAGCGTTAAGTTTCCTTTTTTTTTTTCCTTTTTATAAATTAAAGAGCTGCTTGCCGCTTCTTCTCTTTGCCTACTTTTCTGCGCACACATGAGTGGCCTTTTACTGCTCTGAGAGGGTCCGATCCAATTATAGGTCACTGAAGTAGTCCGATGCGGCTGTCTGCTTTGCAGCAAGGGATGGAAGAAGACACATTTATAAGATTTCCCCCAGGAAGTGCGAAACATTATGGAGTGAAGATAAAGATAGATATTAAAAAGTAAACTTGCCTCAAACTAGGCCCAGTCGGTTGACAGTCTTTTTGGTGCTTGCAGTATTCATGTACTGAGGAACACCCCCACCATTTCCTGCTATGCAGTGCTGGGCGTCCGTAACCTATTAAGAGTCGCCTTGCATTCCATTGCGCATTTGTTGGGTGAAATGGTTGGAGTCGGTTAGAAAGCATAATTACATACTTCTAGATTTTGTGGGCTCCTGGGACACCCTGTAGTAACAGATTAGTAAGTGAAGGACCCCAGCAGCTCCGACTTCTCTCTAAGGCTGGTTTTGTTAATCAGTGTTGAGAGGGTTCCTCAAAAATGAAAATCGGGATGATGCTACAATATTTGGGTGTACAGTGTAAGCCTACAGAAGAAAAAGATTTGGTTGTCCTCATCTTGGAAAGTTGCAAAATTTACAAGCATTGTCTGGCAGTGAAGAAAGCAAATACAATTCTTGTATGATCACTGGAAGGGATCACCAGGAGGAAGGAGGTCCTGGTCCCTCCATATAGGTCTTTAGTTATCGTTAGAGGCATCCCCAGCAGGAGAACAAAGGTCCTGATCCCTCCATATAGATCTTTATATAACTAGAGGGGTTTATGAGGAGGAAGGCAGTCCAGATTCCCCTACATAAAGATTTAGTGATCACTATAGGCGGGTCACCATCAGGAGACCAGAGGTCCCAATTCCTCCATATAGATCTTTAGTTATCACTATAGGGGTCACCAGCAGGACGACGGAGGTCCTGATTCCTCCATGTAGATCTTTACTTATCACTAGAGGGCTCATGAGGAGGAGAACAAAGGTCCTGATCCCTTATAGATCTTTATATCACTACAACAGGGGTCATGAGGAGGAAGACAGTCCAGATTCCCCAACATAGAGATTTAGTGATCGCTATATGGGGGTCACCATCAGGAGACCAGAGGTCCTGATTCCTCCATATAGATCTTGTTATCACCAGAGGGATCACCAGCAGGAGGACGGAGGTCCCCGATTCCTCCATATAGATCTTTAGGTATCACTAGAGGGGCCACCAGCAGGATGATGGAGGTCCTGATTCCTCCATATAGATCTTTACTTGGACCTTATTCAGAATACCTCGTCCAGTTCTGGAGACCTCACAAGAATATATTGATGAGATAGAATGAGTCCAGAGGTGCGCAACAAAAAATGTTGAATGGTTTAAAGCGGAAGTAAACCCATCGATTTAACCGATTAAAAAAAAAAAAGGCATGCCGGGAATGCTAACTGCACATTGGCTGTGCTCTCAACCAAACAGTCAAACCATCCAATGGCTGGTGTCATAACGGATCACATGTGCAGCATCATGGCAGTTGAAGATTAAACAGAGGCAAAGATGGCAGCTTCCTTGGCTGAAAACGATAGGGGGGTTTACTTCCACTTTAAGGGATAGAACCAGGAAAGGCTTCAGTAATGGAAAGCGGTTCTAAAGGCTCAAGGTTTTTTATGCATGAAGGTAGAAATCCTTTTGTGTGCACCAAAACGAAAAAAAACTTGACTTTGACATCACTTTAAGGCAGGCCATTGTGGGATTTTCTTTCATTGCAGGAAAGAAAATTGCTCAATTCCCCCATCAACACAATTATGGGGGGAATTCCTACCGTGGAGCCATTATGTTCTCCTGGCTGGGGGTGCAGGGAGCCATCCCTGCCCAGGAGGACACAGTGCTTATTGCTAGCGGCTATAGCCTGTGGCAATAATCAAATGCTAGAATTCCGCCATGCTGGTTGCACCCAAGTCGATTGATTGATCAACTTGGGTACAATCAGTCTGTCATTGATAATGAATGGGCTTCTCTCAGACCAGGTTCACATATGTGCACCCGCGGTATCGTGCCTGGGGGTCCGGTGCTTTCCTGTTCCTGGGTTCAGGTGCAATTCAGGTTCGAATTTTTGCCTTAATTCGCACTCAGTCGGACCCAAAAACGCACAGGACCCTTCTGCAATCCGCTCCGCAGCTGTCCCAGGCCTCTGTGAACATGCTCCATTGAGAGCCGGTCACACTCGCCTGTAATGCAAATTGGATGTGGTGAAAACCGCATTCAATTTGCACATACGTGAACCCGGCCTCACAAAGTACTTGTTGGCATGCTGGAGTGGACCACACAAATGTGAATCCAGCCTTAAAGTGGTGTGCCCCTTAAAAAATTTTTTTAAAAGTCAGCAGCTACAAATACTGCAGCTGCTGACTCGCGGCGCCGGCATCCTTACTGTGGGCACCCATGCGTGAGCGGCGCCGCACGCCGTGATACGCCGCAGTCATCTGGGATGTGTCCCAGATGACTGACTGCGCCGAAGGGAAGCAACGTGTTTAGCCTAGGCTATGGAAGAGGCAGATTTCGTGGGACCACCTAGCAACAGGGAGAAATAGGTAAGTGAAATTTTTTTTTTTTTATCCAATTACATTTTATTAGCTCATTTGCTGCACATAGGTTAAAAGTTGTAAATTTGGGGGAAACGCCACTTTAAGGTCCTAATAGAAAATCTGCTGTACATTTTCTTCTTCAGGGCAGCAGAGGACACTGTATTTTTGTAGATGTCTTATGTGGTTTGTAAGTGGCGAATGTGCTATAAATAATGTTTTTTTTTTTTTTTGTTCATTGTAGTACTTCAGCTTTCCAGCCATTGTAGCGCCATACAAGTGTTCAGTACTCCCGCTGAGCCAGAATCCGGAATTCTTTCCTTTCGTGAAGGAACTATGTAAGTTCACTGCATGCGTTTGATGTTCTATTACTTTTGTTCTAGATCAGGAATGGCAAACAAAAGGTCCCCCATTTTTTATTTTTTACGGAACATTTTATTGAATATATCAGCATTATAAAACGTGTTTCAGAAGGAAAAGTGCAAAATACATGACAAATGCACCAGTACACCTGTTCCATGCAGGGGATAAAATCCCCAGTAGCGCAGCAGAGAATGACATTTTTCGACCCGACTTTGGGGCCACTTGGTGCTAGGAACCCCATCTTTGGATATGTTGTAGTGATAGTTCCACTGGGTTTGCACACTACATTTGGAGTTCCTAGCACCAAGTGGCCCCAAGATACGGGGCCCCAAAGTCGGTCAACTGTGTCCATCTGCAGCAATGTCATTTCGGGACCCTTTGGGTTCAGAGACCCCAAATTGGCTGCTGCTAGGGGGCATCTAGGAACCCTTAACTACCAAATTTGAAGTTCGGGGGACCTATGGCTGCAAATGGGCACAGTGAGGCTGCAAATGGGCATTGTTGACCCTCTTTTCCACTTACAGTAGCTGCGCATTTCTCACCCTAGGCTTATACTCGAGTCAATAAGTTTTCCCAGTTTTTTGTGGTAAAATTAGCTTCCTCGGCTTATATTCGGGTCCGTTTATACTCGAGTATATACATTTTTATTTTTTTCAAAATTGTCTTCTTTTTGTTTATAGCGCAAAAAATAAAAACCGCAGAGGTGATCAAATAACCACCAAAAGAAAACTATTTGTTGGGGAGGACATGCATTTTATTTGGGTCCAGCGTCGCACGACCACGCAATTTTCTGTTAAAATAACACAAAAATCGCAACAAAAATTGCCTGGTCATGAAGGGGAGGGCAAATCTTCCGGAGGTCAAGTGGTTAAACCATGAATAATTTTAGTACAAGGATAGCACTTACCACTCATTGCACACATACAGGAATCGGCAGAAACCAATCCATCATTTTATGAAAAAAAAAAAAAAGCCAAAAAAGTGCCGATTTAAATTGTGGAGGGCAGCATCAGTGCACAGAGACTTAGTTGATCTGGGTTGGGTAGAAGGTTCTCCTTGAGGCTCGATTCACATCTATGCATTTTGCTTTTGAGCGTTTTTGTAGTGCTTTTTGGACACACGTTTTTGCCGCGTTTTGCCTTTTTTTTAAAATTTTTTTAAACTGTGGTTGCTTAGCAACCAGCTATATACAGTGTAAAAAAAAAAAAAAAAAAAAACGCTAATCGCGGTAAAAACGCGGTAAAAACATGGCACTTGCATTTTGGTTGCGGGTCCATTGACTTCTATTGCATGCAAAACGCTGCATTTTGCATGAAAAAGCCCCCGACCCTTTCCAAAAACGCAGAGGCACAAAAATGCATTGATGTGAACATGTCCCATAGGAACCCATGTTAAAAAATTTCCCTGCATTTCTGCAAAATGCATCAAAAAACGCGCTAGTGTGAATCGAGCCTTATACATGCTCTGCTTTTTGGTGCTTTCCTCATTGCAAACTCAGACTTGGGTGTTGAGAATGAAGGACGCAGACACTTGGGGTTCCAGAACCATCACCCACTGACCCCTTATCGGTTTCATCGCTATGAAATCCTAGGAGTCAATGCATCATTGCTATGGAATTCCAGCGGTCAGTGTCTATTAAATTATAACACAACAATCGGGGTCCTATAGTTATGACAAAGATACTTGCAGTGCCAGAATGATTCACTGGATAATTATACACTGACAGCAATGCAATGGCACCCTGGGGTTCCTGGAAAACAATTCCCGTCCCGAAGAAAGATATTTTGATACTTGAGATCCCATAATGACACGCTGACACTTGTGGTCTTGGCACAATGACATATTGACCCTTGTGGTTCCATAACGATGGTACGCTGGCACCGGGCATTGCCAGAAATACCGGGACATGCTGCTATTTGTGACCATAGCCCACAAGGGTTTGTCGCAGTCTTATAGTATTGTCGTTTTGTGAACGATTGTACATTATTCATCTAAATTCATTTATAATTTTTTTATAATATCTTTATAATTAAATTATATGTATATTTTATATACATTTAAAGTGATTGTAAAGGTTCGTGTTTTTTTTAAAATAACAAACATGTCATATTTACCTCCTCTGTGCAAGGATTTTGTACAGAGTGCCCCGATCCTCCTTTTCTGGGGTCCCCTACAGTGCTTTCATTGGGTGCCCCCACGGAAAGCCGCTTTCCATGGGAGGGCACCCGTGTGGGCGCGCTTCGGAGTCCTGGTGCTGTGTCCATTGACACAGACAGCAGGACTTTGTCCCGCATTACTGTATTTGATTGACCGCAGCAGGAGCTAATGGCTCCTGATGCTTTAAATCTGTCCAATGAGAACCCGAGACAGCAGCTGGAGCTGCTGGGCTCATTTTCATCACTGGAATGATCGGGTTCAGGTAAGAAAAAGGAGGGGCTGCTGCAGCACAGAAGATTTTTCACCTTAATGCATGGAATGTATTAAAGGGGTTGCAAACCCTCAAGGTTAGAATGGAATGCATTAAGGTGAAAAACCTCCTGTGATACAGCAGCACCCAGAGCCCCGCTTTTATTTACCTCAACCCGGTCTTTCCAATGACGGGGGTGTGCACACCAGCTCCAGCCGGTGTCTCGGGTCCTGATTGGATAGATTGATAGCAGCACAGCCATTGGCTCCAGCTGCTGTCAATCAAATCCAATTACCGGGGAGGAGGGGCGAGTCATGCTTGTCTGTGTCAATGGACATGGTAGCGCACCCACATGAGTGCCCCAAGGGAGAGCGGCTCTCAAACGGGGCACTCAAGAAGAGGAGGAGCGCCGCTGAGGGACACCAGAAGAGGAGGATCGGGGCCAGAGGAAGTAAGTATGACATGTTTGTTTTTGTTTTTTACAAGTGAACCTTTACATATCCTTTTAAGGTGAAAATTCATGAGACATTACAACTCCTTTAATTATCTTATTTAATTTATTGTACATTATTTAAATCATTTTATCTGAGCTGATTGGTTTCTGATTTCTCATGAAAAATCCCTGACTTCTCCTTTTTCTGTGCAGCTGAAGCTTTAACCAAGAATGGAGTGTCGCACAAAGTGGACGACTCCTCTGGATCCATCGGCCGCCGCTACGCCCGGACAGATGAGATCGGTGTAGCCTTCGGTATCACAATAGACTTTGATACAGTGAACCGCACGCCACACACCGCAACCCTTAGAGACCGGGACTCAATGCGGCAGATCCGAGCCGAGGTATGAGCATTTCTTTTGTAGAAAGTACAAACACTTGCAGCGGCTGCAAAAGAAAAGTGTTAATTGTTCTAGTGGAATAAAGCGGTATTAAACCCCAAACCAAAATGTAATGTATTGCAGCTTACCAATCAGATGTGGTGGCTGCATTCGTTTTCTTTTTTTGGAGGCTCTTATCTCCTCTGTTTTTCACCTGGTGATCTGGCCAGTAATGCACATCCTGTATTAGAGTGCCCCCACTCCGGAGGTAGGAGCAACAGAAGCACCTTTTGGACAGCAGCATTGTTAATCTGGGCGGGAGTTGGATGTACTAGCAGATTTTGGTGGGTGTTGGATTTACTAGCAGGGAGTGTTGGGTGTACTGGCAGATTTAGGGGAGCGTTGCGTGTACTGGCAGATTTAGGGGAGCGTTGGGTGTACTGGCAGATTTAGGGGAGCGTTGGGTGTACTGGCAGATTTAGGGGAGAGTTGGGTGTACTGGCAGATTTAGGGGAGCGTTGGGTGTACTGGCAGATTTAGGGGAGCGTTGGGTGTACTGGCAGATTTAGGGGAGCGTTGGGTGTACTGGCAGATTTAGGGGAGCGTTGGGTGTACTGGCAGATTTAGGGGAGCGTTGGGTGTACTGGCAGATTTAGGGGAGCGTTGGGTGTACTGGCAGGTTTAGGGGAGCGTTGGGTGTACTGGCAGGTTTAGGGGAGCGTTGGGTGTACTGGCAGGTTTAGGGGAGCGTTGGGTGTACTGGCAGGTTTAGGGGAGCGTTGGGTGCACTGGCAGGTTTAGGGGAGCGTTGGGTGCACTGGCAGGTTTAGGGGAGCGTTGGGTGCACTGGCAGGTTTAGGGGAGCGTTGGGTGCACTGGCAGGTTTAGGGGAGCGTTGGGTGCACTGGCAGGTTTAGGGGAGCGTTGGGTGCACTGGCAGGTTTAGGGGAGCGTTGGGTGCACTGGCAGGTTTAGGGGAGCGTTGGGTGCACTGGCAGGTTTAGGGGAGCGTTGGGTGCACTGGCAGGTTTAGGGGAGCGTTGGGTGCACTGGCAGGTTTAGGGGAGCGTTGGGTGCACTGGCAGGTTTAGGGGAGCGTTGGGTGCACTGGCAGGTTTAGGGGAGCGTTGGGTGCACTGGCAGGTTTAGGGGAGCGTTGGGTGCACTGGCAGGTTTAGGGGAGCGTTGGGTGCACTGGCAGGTTTAGGGGAGCGTTGGGTGCACTGGCAGGTTTAGGGGAGCGTTGGGTGCACTGGCAGGTTTAGGGGAGCGTTGGGTGCACTGGCAGGTTTAGGGGAGCGTTGGGTGCACTGGCAGGTTTAGGGGAGCGTTGGGTGCACTGGCAGGTTTAGGGGAGCGTTGGGTGCACTGGCAGGTTTAGGGGAGCGTTGGGTGCACTGGCAGGTTTAGGGGAGCGTTGGGTGCACTGGCAGGTTTAGGGGAGCGTTGGGTGCACTGGCAGGTTTAGGGGAGCGTTGGGTGCACTGGCAGGTTTAGGGGAGCGTTGGGTGCACTGGCAGGTTTAGGGGAGCGTTGGGTGCACTGGCAGGTTTAGGGGAGCGTTGGGTGCACTGGCAGGTTTAGGGGAGCGTTGGGTGCACTGGCAGGTTTAGGGGAGCGTTGGGCGCACTGGCAGGTTTAGGGGAGCGTTGGGCGCACTGGCAGGTTTAGGGGAGCGTTGGGCGCACTGGCAGGTTTAGGGGAGCGTTGGGCGCACTGGCAGGTTTAGGGGAGCGTTGGGCGCACTGGCAGGTTTAGGGGAGCGTTGGGCGCACTGGCAGGTTTAGGGGAGCGTTGGGTGTACTGGCAGGTTTAGGGGAGCGTTGGGCGCACTGGCAGGTTTAGGGGAGCGTTGGGCGCACTGGCAGGTTTAGGGGAGCGTTGGGCGCACTGGCAGGTTTAGGGGAGCGTTGGGCGCACTGGCAGGTTTAGGGGAGCGTTGGGTGTACTGGCAGGTTTAGCCTACCCTTTCCTACTCAATCCAAATACATTATAAAGACCCGGTCACCTTTCCTATTCAGGGCAATTGATAAGATTTAACCCTTTCGCTGCCCGGGCCGTTTTTGTGTTTTTTGCACACGTTTAAAAAATAATTTTAGAAAAAGGGTTTCCAACATCGACAGAATCCGGTGTTCTGTCACCACATCCCAAAAATAGATACAAAAGGATACCCCCTTGGAGAGACGGGACTTTAAGGCTAGTTTCACACTGAGGTGCTTTACAGGCGCTATACACTAAGAATAGTGCCTGTAAAGTGCCTCTCCTGTCACTCCAATGTGAGATTCTGAGTGCTTTCACACTGGAGCGGTGCGCTAGCAGGGCGCTAAAAAGTCCTGCAAGCAGCATCTTTGAGGCGCTTTAGAAGTGGTGTATAAACCGCTCCTCCACCGCCCCCTGCTCATTGAAATCAGCAGGGCTTTTAACCATTTTTCACCTGCTAATCGGTGGTTAGCACCCCGCTAGCGGCCGAAAAGTGCAGCTAAAATGACAGTAAAGTCCTCGACTACCGCCGATGCCCCATCGCCTCAATGTGAAAGTGCCCTAAAAATGACACGAACACCAAATGGTATAAAAAATAGTTTTATTACAAAAATATATACCGTATTTATCGGCGTATAACACGCACTTTTTCCCCCTAAAAATCGGGGGAAAGTCGTGGGTGCGTGTTATACGCCGATACCCCAAAAAAAAAATTCAAAAATGGCAAGCGCCGCCAAAAAATAGCGAGCGCCGCCGAAAAAGACAGAGGCGCGGCCGAAAAAACCCGAAGCCACGCCGGAATAGACCGAGCAGACTGTTGGGCTCTACTCGGAGTCCCGCCTCCCTGCGCTCGTTCCGGAAACAGCAGGGAGGCGGGACCGCGATCGGAGCTGAACAGTCGGCTCGGCCTTTTCCGGGGCCGCTTCGGTCTTTTTCGGCCGCGCCTCGGACTTTTTCGGCGGCGCACGCGACAGAGTCTCGGCGGCGGGAAATTTAAACCCGGACCGGACTTCTAATGTCGCTGGGCATGGCTGCAATGACGCTGGCAAGGTACAACGTCCCTGGGCAAGGCTGCAATGATGCTGGGCAAGGCTTCAATGACGCTGGGCAAGGCTGCAATGACGCTGGGCAAGGCTGCAATGATGCTGGGCAAGGCTGCACTGACGCTGGGCATGGCTGCACTGACGCTGGGCAAGGCTGCACTGACGCTGGGCAAGGCTGCACTGACGCTGGGCAAGGCTGCACTGACGCTGGGCAAGGCTGCACTGACGCTGGGCAAGGCTGCACTGACGCTGGGCAAGGCTGCACTGACGCTGGGCAAGGCTGCACTGACGCTGGGCAAGCTGCAAATGACGCTTAAATGTAAGTTTTTTTTTTTTTTTTTTCCCTAAACTTCCCTCCTAAAACTTTTTTTCCTTAAAATGCCCTCCTAAACTTGGGGTGCGTGTTATACGCCGGTGCGTGTTATACGCCGATAAATACGGTAATACAATCCATTAAAACTGTCTACGCAAAGACAGATGATGGTATAGCATGAGTATTGTAATACATGAGCAGATACTTAGGGCATGCGCAGTAGGGAACCGGCTGTGAAGCCGCAAGGCAGCACCCGAGAGTCGATGGAAACATTGGCTGGGTAAGTGTCCTAAAATTAAGTCAGCAGCTACAGTATGTGCACAGTCTCCTGTCTGACAGGAGAGGAGACCTGCTTTTTCTCATGCTGCATTTAAAGTGATTGTAAACCTATAGTGTTTTTTTTTTGTTTTTTTAAATAACTTACCTCCACTGTGCAGCTCATTTTGCACAGAGTGGCATCGATCCTCCTCTTCTGGGGTCCTTCGGCAGCTCTCGCGGCTCCTCCTCGCATCAGATAACCCCCTAGGAGAAGCGCTCTCCCGAGGGGGTTACCTTGCGGGCGCGCTCCCGAGTCCAGCATTTGCGTCCACAGACACAAATGCCGGACTAGGCATTGTTCTGTCAAAAAATGTCCGCCTATCGGATAGTGTCTGCCCCGTACTGCGCAAGGCGCAGCGCTTGCGCAGTACGGAGGGCAAGAAGATTCGGAAAATCTCTGAAGATGAATGGCGCCTGTGCAGTGAGTCCAGGTGCAAGCCCCACCATCCAAGTGGACATAGGGCTGCACGTAGTTAGAGGGCCCCTTGCGGGCTCGCTTCGCTCGCCACGCTTCGGGCACGGCCTTGTTTCACTCGGCTCTTTTTTTTACTCTAACTATATGTCCACTTGGATGGTGGGGCTTGAACCTAGACTCACGGCGCAGGCGCCGTTCATCTTCGGAAATTTTCGGAATCTGCTTATGATCCGTACTGGGCATGCGCACTACACAGCGGACAGTATCCGATGGGCTACACTATCCGACAGGACACCGGCACCCACGTCATTGGATTTGATTGGTAGCAGTGGGAGCCAATGGCTGCACTGCTATCCAATCAAGAGCTGGGAACCCGTGCAGAGAGGGAGAGCGTGTCTCCGCCTAGGGAATTACGGGGCTCAGGTAAGTAAAACCGATGGGGGGCTGAGGGGGCGGTCACTGCCAAAACTTTTTTCACCTTAATGCATAGGATACATTAAGGTGAATAAACGCCAAGGTTTACAAACCCTTTAAGTCACACTTGCAGGTCTTGTCCCTTTCCCCAGCCTGTGACTGGACAGTGAAAGGAGGAGCAGCATACTAATGAACTTCTCTTTCTGTCAGGATGATCCTTGTTGGCACATGAGCTTCATGGCACAACTGATTGGCTCCTCGTGCTGCTTCCTCCTCCAGCCTGAGCTCTACTTTACAGGGACTGGTACCATGTCAAATTCAGCTACTTAAACTGCTTACATTAAAAAAAAAAAAAAAAAAAATTAATTTGCATAATAATGAATGCAGAGCTAAACGCTGGCCAAATTTTTTATTTTATTTTTTCATTTTGGATGGATGGTCAGCGTCCCCGCTGGGGAGATTTATTTATTTTTCTTGCACTGTCTGTGCGTTTCTATCCCAGTTCCCCACATTTCCTGTAAGGTTGTCACCAAAAGAGGAAGTAAGGAAAATCTCCCCAATAGGGGATCATGGACAGAAAAATAAATACTGACAATTGGTCAACATTTTACTCCAAGGGGATCCTGTGCTGAGAGAATTAAAGCGGAGCTCCACCCGCACCAAAAAATATTAAAAGTCAGCAGCTACAAATACTGCAGCTGCTGACTTTTAATAATCGGACACTTACCTGTCCTGGGTTCCAGCGATGTCGGCAGAATGTGACGAGCGACCGCTCGTCTCTCGGCTGCCCCGCCACCATCCTCTATCAGGGAATCACGAAGTGAAGATGCAACGTCTTCACTGCCCGGTTCCCTACTGCGCATGTAGGAGTCGCGCTGCGCGTCTCTATTGGTCCCCGTTGTGTCCTGGGAACTGTGTTTCCCAAGACACAACGGGGCATCTGCGGATATGGGCGGGACAGCTCCGGCTATCTCGTCCCGGAAGTGGGTGCAGATACCTGTATTATACAGGTATCTGCACCCCCCTCCCCCCTGAAAGGTGCCAATTGTGGCACCGGAGGGGGGGAGGAATCCGATAAGCGGAAGTTCCACTTTAGGTTGGAGCTCCGCTTTAAATAGGCTGTCAGTGCTGACCAGTGACCAACTCCTGAAAATGCCGGTTTCTGAGCTTACAGCGCTGATCCTTGGCTTCAGTGCTTTGAGTAACTGACCTAGCATAGAATTTACCATTTCCCTAACTCCAGGCTTTACCAGGTCAGTGATCTGGAATAGAGACAGCCAAAGCCTGGCATTATTAGATCAGTGGTGGCAGCCCATGTATATTAGTACATCAAACAACCTGGACTGTTACTGGAGGTAAAATACATCCAACCCCCTTCTCTTCATCACTGAAAGAAGCAATCCCTTAGTTGTAGCCTAAGGGCGCTTTCACACTGATCCATAGAAAAAAAATGCATTAAAAACACAAATGCATTTTTGTTGCATTTTTTTACCACATTTTCAGTGCGTTTTTCCACAGGACTTGTGACTTTTGAGTCACAAGTCCTGTGGAAAACGCATAGCAAATGTGGTAAAAAATGCAGCAAAAAGGCATTGGCGTTTTTTTTACTGCATTTTTTGCTTGGGATCAGTGTTAAAGTGTCTGTGCCTTTCTATCCCAGTTCCCCACGTTTTTGAACCACATAAAAAAACGCAACCGCGGGTGTTTTTGATACGTTTTTGCAGCGTTTTATATGCATTTCAATGGAGATGTGCATTTTTTTTTTTTTTTTTTTTTTACCACATCAAACCTGCACCAAAAGTGCAGCAAGCAGGATTTTACCAAACGCAACGGAATTGTGTGAAGAGTTCCAAAGGATTACACAGTCGCACATTTTTCTTTTCGCTTTTTTTTTTTTCTTTAACGGAAAAAGCGGTAGAAAAATAGAACGCGAAAATCAGCCTAACACAAATGTTTTTTTTTTTCTTATGCAGATATCCGAACTCCCTGGGATCATCCGGGATTTAGCGAACGGTTGTCTGACCTGGGCGGATGTGGAGAACAAATATCCAGTGTTCGAGGGACA
Source organism: Lithobates sylvaticus (assembly GCA_028564925.1). Classification (NCBI taxonomy): domain Eukaryota; kingdom Metazoa; phylum Chordata; class Amphibia; order Anura; family Ranidae; genus Lithobates; species Lithobates sylvaticus. The sequence continues at coordinate 513,663,546 of CM053030.1, forward strand.
GGAGACCAGCAAGAAGGACTCGACAGAGGAGTAGACGCTGCGTATTGGGGGGCCACTTTTTACCGCCAATGTTAATATTCATTGTTTTATCCGTTTGACATGTAAGGGAAATCGAGCATTGTACAGTGCTTACAGGGATACTGCTTAATTATTACTTCCAAATCCAAATTCTGCCATTAAACTCATCATGATGATATTTTGTCTTTGTCTCTCTTTGTAGTAACCCCATAACGACACGGTAACGCATATATGCGGCGTCCAGAAGGTGGGCTTCAAACCTGGGCGCAGCATATATGCGTTCTTGTGTTTGTGAGAGCCCCAGGACTCGTACTGACGATCAGGACCCCCGGTGACCTGATTGATCACTCTGATAGCCAATCAGAGCCTATCAAAGCAATCAGTGTGCAGCTTTCCCCTGGGTTTTCTTTCTCCCATAAATGAAGAGAAAGATGTAGGGATGCACCGAAATTTCAGCCACCAAAACATTTCGGCCAAAAATTGCAGCAAATTCACTGAGATTTTGCCGCGATTTTGGACCGATTTTACCATGCTGCGCTTATGAGGTTTTTCATAGGTCATGTGACAAAACAACGCATCAAAAACATAACACAGGTGCGCTCATGATGCAGTTTTGCTGCGTTTTCAATGCTTTAGACCTGGGAGGTATGTTTGGGTTTTTTTGTGCTTTTTTTTTTTTCCACAATGGAATCGCAACCGACCAGTTTGAAGACATACATAGAATTTTTAAAGGGATACATTTTTCTTGCCCTAAAGATGCAAATAATGGACGATCAATGCATATTCTTTTAAATTAAAAAGTCGAATACAATACAATTCTATATAAAATCTAAATATTTTTTAAAAACTGTCATTTTCGGTTTTCGCCCAAGTGCATCCTGCATTTTCGGTTTCAGCGCCAAAATTTCCATTCGGCGCACCGCTAGAAATATGCATTGTTTACATCTTTCTCCCCTGCAAGGAGAAAAAGAAACAAAAGTGTTTAAAAAAAAAAGAAAGAAAAATTGCTAGATCAATGCTTGATGTAAGTCAGGGTTAGTGTTGGGATCATGGCAAGGGTCAAAAGTGAAGGCAAGAATCAAAGGTTTGGGTTATAGGTCAGGGTCAGTATCTTTAGTCCAATCAAACGACCGGAGCCTGCCAACCCAGAAGGAAGACCGGGTGAAGAGGGGCATCATTGTAAGGTAAGTCTTACATATTGTGCTAGTATGCGATGAAGTGGTGTGCCCCCCCCCCCCCCCCCCCCCCCCCCCCCCCCAGGTGTAAGTGCAGAATCGTGTGTGTGTGTGTGTGTGTGTGTATATGTATGTGTGTGTGTATATGTATGTATGTGTGTGTGTGTGTGTATGTGTGTGTGTATATATATATATATAATATATAGTGTGTGTGTGTGTATATATGTGTGTGTGTGTGTGTGTGTATAGATATATGTGATTCTGTGCCAGGGGGGCGCCCTGTAGCAGTTTATCTGGTATGGGGTGGACCGGAAGTGGATAAAAAATGAATCCAAAATGTAATTTTTGTTCTAGTCACAATGTTATGATTCAGAGATTCCAATGGATCCACCTCCATCCAACCCAGAGTGCATATTTATTCTCCCGAAATAACGCGTTCAAGAGGAAGTAAACTCTGACCGGTTTTACTTCCTCTTTGTTCCCCTGCAAAGTAAAAGCATAATGGGCTAGTATGCATCGGGGTTCAGAGATCGATGCTGTGTACAGGAAATATCCCCTAAACGCTGCACGTTTAAGAGATATTTCCACTACCTATAGGCAAGCCTTTATATAACTAAAACCTTACAAATGTGGGTTTACAACCACTTTAAAATGGTTGTATACCCTGTACAACCACTTTTACCTACAGGTAAGCCTATATTAAGGCTTACCTGTAGGTGCTTGAAATATCTCCTAAACCCCCACGGTTTAGGAGATATTTACTAAAAAACCGAGCGCCGTTCACTACAGCGCATGCACCGATGTCATTGGTGTATGCGCCCTTTAGAAAGGGCACATCGTGCCGTTTCCAATAGGGCTCATGCCGTGACTGGCAGCTCCCACGCACATGCGTGGAAGTGACGTCACGCGACTCCGGCCAGTCACAGAGCCAGAGTTCGTGGTCCCAGAAAGGAAGAGGGGCGAAGATGGACACTCCCTGCCAATGGGGACAACGGAGACATCGCGGGCTTCGGTTTCAGGTAAGTGACACATAATGGGCTACTATGCGATGCCTAGTAGTAGCTCATTATGCTTTACCTTTGCAGGGAAATCAAGAGGAAGTAAAACCCACCAGGGTTTACTTCCTCTTTAAGACGTATATAGAGTTCTGGTCTGTCGTTCTCCGCGCTGATCAGCAGGTGCGGTGAATGTCCCCCCTACCTGGAAGTGCCAGAACACGTAACGGTTACGTGATCCTGCCCAGGAGAGCCACTTTGCTGCGGTATAACCTCGTTATTCGGTCGGCAAGTGGTTAACAAATGGTCCAAATGAAACTAATACATTTCCTTGTTTTGTTATAATGTATTCTAGTCACACTTTGTCCCCCCCGTCCTGCTTTGTGTAGGGTCAGCTATCAGTCACTATGAAATGGGGAGGGGAGGGTACACGTCGTCGTTTTTGAGGGTGTATCGGTTGATATTTCACATGAACTGCAAGAGTTTCCCGCACTGCAACCAGGAAGACAAAGTGTTAATAGTTTTATATTTAATCAGCTCATTTGAAGTCCCTATTCTGCTTCTTTACCGACCTTCATCTTTCCACCTCCCCCCGTTACATTCGCTGTATCTGTGCAGCGGCACGGCAGGACAGCCGCTGGCCGCTGAGCTTCATCTTTGTGTTTTGCTGAATGAGAACAGTACTTAAAATTGCAGCATTGCCATCCAGCTGGACTAAAGGCCATTACAGGGGTGTAATTACTGCCACCCCGTCCAAAGCCTTCATTCTGCTTCCTGTGTCCTTGTCACTGAGCAATTATAGGTAATAACCAAACGCTCTTCTCTTGGAGGCACCATGAATATGAATAGTCAGAGTGTATAATACCCGCTTAACCACTTGCCGACCGCCCCCTGTATATATACGTCGGCAGAATGGCACGTACAGGCAGAACCACGTACCTGTACGTGCCATTCTTCCGGCGGGTGGGGGGTCCGATCGGACCCCCCCCCGGCCGGCGGGGACGGTCGGGATCGCTTCAGGAGCGATCCGGGATGAGGGGACGGCCAGTGGTTTCTGGCCACCCCCTCGCGATCGCTCCTGGCGAATCAGATGCTTCCTCTGTCTGTGTCAATCAAAACACAGGCAGAGGAAGTGATGTCACGCTCGGTGCGCCGGTCTATGTGACCGGAACGCCGAGCTGTGAACATCTAAAGGTTAGTGCACAAACAGTACACTGACACCAGTACACATAGGCACACAAAACACCCCCCTGTCACCCCCTGATCACCCCCCAGATCACCCCCTCCCCCCCCAGTCACAGTGTCACTAATTGCAGTGATCATTTTTTTACTGATCACTGCATTTAGTGTCAGTGTGACTGTAATAACTGTCAGGGCAGTTAGTTTTAGGTCCAAGGTAGCCCCCCACCCCCCCCTAATAAAGGTTTAACCCCTTGATTGCCCCCCAGGTAACCCTTTCACCCCCTTTTGCCAGTGTCACTAAGCGATCGTTTTTTTCTGATCGCTGTATTAGTGTCACTGCTGTCGCTAGGTAACCATTTTTTTTTTTTAGGTAACCGCCATGTTTATATAGGTTCATAAATAGGTTTATAGGTCAGGTACCCCCATATTACAACCTAAATAAAGGTTTTAACCCCCTGATTGCCCCTAGAGTTAACCCTTTCACCAGTGATCACAGTATAACTGTCACTGGTGACGCTGGTTAGCCAGTTAGTTATTTCGTTATTTAGGTTCCCCGTCAGGTTTTTATATAGCGTCAGGTACCCCCATATATTACCTAATAAAGGTTTTAACCCCCTGATTGCCCCTAGTTAACCCTTTCACCCCCTTTTGCCAGTGTCACTAAGCGATCGTTTTTCTGATCGCTGCATTAGTGTCGCTAGGTAACCATTTTTTTTTTTTAGGTAACCGCCATGTTTATATAGGTTCATAAATAGGTTTATAGGTCAGGTACCCCCATATTACAACCTAAATAAAGGTTTTAACCCCCTGATTGCCCCTAGAGTTAACCCTTTCACCAGTGATCACTGTATAACTGTCACTGGTGACGCTGGTTAGCCAGTTAGTTATTTCGTTATTTAGGTTCCCCGTCAGGTTTTTATATAGCGTCAGGTACCCCCATATATTACCTAATAAAGGTTTAACCCCCTGATTGCCCCTAGTTAACCCTTTCACCCCCTTTTGCCAGTGTCACTAAGCGATCGTTTTTCTGATCGCTGCATTAGTGTCGCTAGGTAACCAGTTTTTTTTTTGTATTACTGTTACGGGTGACGCTGGTTAGTTAGCTTGTTTTTTATACTGTCAGGGCACCCGCCATTTATTACCCAATAACGGTTTAACCCCCTGATCGCCCGGCGGGTGATATCAATTAGGTTTTAGGGTCAAATAAGGTCTGCGTCGCCCCAGGTTAGTGCCAGTACCGCAAACACCCACGCACAAAGCATACACCTCCCTTAGTGGCACAGTATCTGAACAGATCAATATCTGATCTGATCAGATCTATACTAGCGTCCCAGCAGTTTAGGGTTCCAAAAAAAAAAACGCATTGTTAGCGGGATCAGCCCAGATACCTGCTAGCACCTGCGTTTTCCCCCTCCGCCCAGCCCAGCCCACCCAAGTGCAGTATCGATCGATCACTGTCACTTACAAAACACTAAGCACACATAACTGCAGCGTTCGCAGAGTCAGGCCTGATCCCTGCGATCGCTAACATTTTTTTTGTGGTAGCGTTTTGATTCAGTCGCTTCAGTCAGGAGCTTTTTTACCTGTGAATCTCAAAAAAATAAAAAAAAATAAAATAGTTGTCGTTTTATTGTTCTCTCTCTCACTCTATTCTCTCTCTATTGTTGCTCTTTTTTTACTCCATTCTATTCTGCAATGTTTTATTATGTTTTATTATGTTTTATTATGTTTTATCATGCTTGCTTTTCAGGTATGTAATTTTGTTTACTGTGTGTTTTAGTGTTGAGCATTTTTTTGTTTTCAGGTGCGCCATTCAGTTGCAACGCGGATTTATTTATCTTGACAGCAACAGCGTTTGCTCCCACGATACATAAAGCCGCGACTCCAACGCTGTAGGAGGTGATTTCACCACCACAGTTAAAAAAAAGAGCATATATGCCGAAGCATGGGGGCAGCAGGGGGGGGGAGCGATTGGCTCCTAATGCCACGTACATACGGTCGAAATTCCGACCGTGTGTACACGGCATAACTTTTGCGGGAGGATGCCCCCATGCATCGGCATATATAAATGGTGCATGTATGCCCATCATTAGAAGTGGGTGGATGAAGGGAGGTATTCTAATGGTGGGCATACCCACCAATCAATCTCTTTTTTTTTCGTTCAGCCAAGAGGCTGCATGAAAAAAAAAAAGATTACAATATATGTCCAGTATGTTGCTGGACTTTGAATGGTTATACCAGAATGATGCCTGCAGGTTTAGGTATCATCTTGGTATCATTCTTTTCAGCCAGTGATCGGCTTTCATGTAAAAGCAATTCTAGCGGGTAATTAGCCTCTAGACTGCTTTTACAAGCAGTGGGAGGGAATGTCCCCCCTCCCGGATATAAACCGCGCCATTGGGAAATTGGGAAAGCATTTTATCACACCAATCTTGGTGTGGTCAGATGCTTTGAGGGCAGAGGAAAGATCTAGGGTCTAATAGACCCCAATTTTTTCAAAAAAAGAGTACCTGTCACTGCCTATTGCTATCATAGGGGATATTTACATTCCCTGAGATAACAATAAAAATCATAACAAAGAAAAAAAATGGAAGGAACAGTTTAAAAATAAAATAAAAAAGCTAAATAAATAAAAAAAAAAACAAAAAAAAAAAAAAAAAGCACCCCTGCCCCCCCTTCTCTTGCGCAAAGGCGTACACAAGCGTTGGTCTGGCGTCATATGTAAACAGCAATTGCACCATGCATGTGAGGTATCACCGCGAAGGTCAGATCGAGGGCAGTAATTTTAGCAGTAGACCTCCTCCGTGAATCTAATGTGGTATCATGTAAAGGCTTTTAAAGGCTTTTAAAAATGTATGTAGTTTGTCGCCACTGCGTGTTTGTGCGCAATTTTAAAGCATGTCGTGTTTGGTATCCATGTACTCGGCCTAAGATCATATTTTTTATTTCATCAAAAATTTGAGCAATATAGTGTGTTTTTAGTGCATTAAAATAAAAAAAAGTGTATTTTTTCCACAAAAAATGCGTTTGAAAAATCGCTGCGCAAATACTGTGTGGAAAAAAAAAATGCAACACCCACCATTTTAATCTGTAGGGCCTTTGCTTTAACAATATATATAGTGTTTGGGGGTTCAACGTAATTTTCTTGCAAAAAAAAAATATGTTTTCATGTAAACAAAAAGTGTCAGAAAGGGCTTTGTCTACAAGTGGTTAGAAGAGTGGGTGACGTGTGACATAGGCTTCTAAATGTTGTGCATAAAATGCCAGGACAGTTCAAACCCCCCCCAAATGACCCCATTTTGGAAAGTAGACACCCCAAGCTATTTGCTGAGAGCAATGTTGAGCCCATTAAATATTTTTTTTTTTTGTCCCAAGAGATTGAATAATGAAAAAAAAAAAATATATATATTTTTTTTACAAAAAGTTGTCACTAAATGATATATTGCTCAAACATGTCATGGGCATATGTGGAAATACACCCCAAAATACATTCTGTTGCTTCTCCTGAGTACGGGGATACCACATGTGTGGGACTTTTTGGGAGCCTAGCTGCGTACGGAACCCCAAAAACCAATCACCGCCTTCAGGCTTTCTAAGGGTGTAATTTTTTTATTTCACTTCTCACTGCCAATCACAGTTTCGGAGGCCATGGAATGCCCAGATGGCATAAAACCCCCCAAAATGACCCCATTTTGGAAAGTAGACACCCCAAGCTATTTGCTGAGAGGTATTGTGAGTATTTTGCAGATCTCGCTTTTTGTCACAAAGTTTTGAAAATTGAAAAAAGAAAAAAATTTTTTTTTTTTCTTTACTTTCTTCATTTTCAAAAACAAATGAGAGCTGTAAAATACTCACCATGCCTCTCAACAAATAGCTTGGGGTGTCTACTTTCCAAAATGGGGTCATTTGGGGGGGTTTTGTGCTATTTTGGCATTTTATGGCCTTCGAAACGGTGATAGGTAGTGAGGAGTGAAATCAAAAATTTGCACCCTTAGAAATCCTGAAGGCGGTGCTTGGGTTTCGGGGCCCCGTACGCGGCTAGGCTCCCAAAAAGTCCCACACATGTGGTATCCCCATACTCAGGAGAAGCAGCAAAATGTATTTTGGGGTGCAATTCCACATATAACTATGGCATGTGTGAGCAATATATCATTTAGTGACAACTTTTTGAAAAAAAAAAAAATCTTTTTTATTTTTGTCTTTATTCAATCACTTGGGACTAAAAAAAAAATATTCAATGGGCTCAACATGCCTCTCAGCAAATAGCTTGGGGTGTCTACTTTCCAAAATGGGGTCATTTGGGGGGGTTTTGTACTTCTCTGCCATTTTAGCACCTCAAGAAATGAAATAGGCAGTCATAAATTAAAAGCGGTGTAAATTCCAGAAAATGTACTCTAGTTTGTAGACGCTATAACTTTTGCGCAAACCAATAAATATACGCTTATTGGCATTTTTTTTACTAAAGACATGTGGCTGAATACATTTTGGCCCAAATGTTTGACTAAAATTGAGTTTATTAGATTTTTTTTATAACAAAAAGTAGAAAATCTCTTTTTTTTTCAAAATTTTCGCTCTTTTTCCGTTTATATCGCAAAAAATAAAAATCACAGAGGCAATCAAATACCATCAAAAGAAAGCTCTATTTGTGGGAAGAAAAGGACGCAAATTTCGTTTGGTTACAAAATTGCATGACCGCGCAATTACCAGTTAAAGTAGTGCAGTGCGAAATTGAAAAAAGACCTCTGGTCCTTTGGCTGCCAAATGGTCCGGGGCTGAAGTGGTTAATTCTCATAGAAGCTTTAGTATGTTGATGTATTTTTAATGTTTTTAGAGCTATTTTTAATATTATTAAATCTGCAGCTTTTATTAAAACATTCCCTGGTGGTCTTACCTCGAATGTTTCTGTTCAGGCGCTTCCTCCTAAAGGGTGACAACGTTCTGTTCCCTTTCTCTGATACTCCTGGTTGTCACATGGGCTTCCTATGGAGACTACTAGTGGCCAATTCACCATGTATTAGCGGGCATCATAGGTGGGCGGACCGGGTATGCTGAAAGTGCCTTCCTCCTGCTGCCCACCACCCCCGCAGCGCTGCCGGCTTCCTTCCTCTTCTCTCACATTGGATGCTGTGGGGATGTTTGAGGATAGAGAGCGGGGGAAGAGGGCGGGTAAATGTCATATGGCCTCTTCCTTTTCTGAATGAGCACAGTGCGTGATCAGTACTGTCACTGTCCTCATTCCCTTGCTCTGTCTCAAAAGTAAGGCACCTGTTTAGACCCCTGATATTTCACCAAAGCCAATAAAATAAACACGCACACAACTTGGTTTATGAGCATAATCTGTTCCAGAAGCATGCTTTTAATCCATGGCTCTCGTATATCAAAGCGAGTTTCCCCATAGGAATCAATGGAATCTCGGATACAGTGGAACCTTGGTTTACGAGTAACGAGCGTTTTGAAAGACGAGCAACTTTTATTTTTTTAATTCTGACTTGTGTTGTCTTGCAAAACAAGCAGAATTCTAGCTAATAGGGTGTGCAGTATCGCATTTGGCCAGAGGTGCTGGGGCGCCGGGGACACTTGGAATGGTTCAGAGCCTTTCGGAATCGCTCGGAAATACTGAGGCTTCCGGAGTTCAGCCGAGCTGTCCCTGAGTATTTCCGAGGCTCTCCGGTGCCCCCTCCCACCTCTGGCCACATGCGGTATTGCATGTAATAGAAGTCAATGCGGAACGAATTATCTTTGTTTGCGTTGACTTCTATGGGGAAACTCACTTTGATATGTGAGTGCTTTGGATTACAAGCATTCTCCTGGAACGGATTATGCTTGTAATCCAAGGTACTGGAATTTGTTCCACAGTGACTGCTGGTATATGCAGTACGGCATGTGGCCAGAGGTGCAGGGGCGCCATCGGGAATGGATGCAGTACTGCACACCCCAGCGGCTTGAATTCTGCTCGTCTTGAGACAAAGCTCGCAAATCGAGTCAGTATTTTTTTTTTAAAATAGCCTGCATTGCGAAATGCTTGTAAACTGCGTTACTCGCAATCCAAGGTTTCACTGTGATATATATATATATATATATATATAGTGAAAAATTTGCCTTCTTCCCATACTGCATACTGGTGCCATCTCTTCCCCAGGTTCGCTACGCACACCCAGCCACCCACCAATCCACGTGATGTAAAAGAAAATGTGATTAAGGAGACCAGGCTACCTTCTGACATTGCTCTGTTCTCCAGTTCTGATGCTCATGTGCCCATTGTAGGCACTTTTGGCTGTGGACACGGGTCAGCATGGGCACCCTGAATGGCCTGCAGCTACAGCCGTGGCCAAAAGTTTTGAGAATGACACAAATATTAATTTTTACAAAGTCTGCTGCCTCAGTTTTTATGGTGGAAATTTGCATATACTCAATGTTATGAAGACTTATCAGATCAATTGCAAAGTCCCTCTTCGCCATGAAAATTAACTTAGTGATGCTAAATTCTTGTTTTTAACATGTTAACAAAGCACGAATACCGCGCCTTGAGGCGATTCAGTTCGCATTGTAGCGCTATACAAATTATTTATTCATTTATTCATTCATGTTATCCTTACCTGCTCTGTGCAGTGGATTTGTTCAGAGCAGCCCCGGTCCTCCTCCTCCTCCTCCTCCTCCTCGAGTCGCTATTCTGTGCTCTGGCCCCTCCCTCCTGTTGAGTGCTCCCACAGAAAGCAGCTTGCTATGGGGGCACCTGAGCTGAGCCACAGCTCCCTGTGTCCATTCGGACTCCGAGCCTCAGCCCGGCCCTGTCCTCTTTCTCTCCTCTTTGGCTGATGGACTTTGATTGACAGCAGCGGGAGCCGCTGTCTCAGCCAATGAGGGGAGTCCTGGACAGCCGAGACACTCCTGCAAACATCGCTGGATCTAGATGGGGTTCAGGTAAGTGTTAGGGGGGCTGCTGCACACAGAAGGCTTTTTATCTTAATGCATTAAAAAAAAAAAAAAAAATTCTGCCTTTACAATATATTTAATGCCAAAAAAACATTTCCACTGCATTTCAGCCCTGCCACAAAAGGACCAGCTGACATCATGTCTGTGATCCTCTCATTAACGCAGGTGTCAGTGTTGATGAGGACAGGGCTGGAAATCACTCTGTAATGCTTATTTGAGGCTCGCTCCACACGAGAGACATGACATGTGTAATTCAATGTTTCCCTTTGAGAGCCGTCTTAACTGATACTACAGAACTCCGTACGACTTTATAAAAGGTTCTTGCACTACTTTGGTCCGACTTTGATGTGACTTCAATGCTGCAGAGTATAAAAAGTCACATCAAAGTCGGATTCCAAGTTGGGCTAGTGTGAACTGAGCCTTAGAATAACAGACTGGAAGCTTTAAAAAGGAGGGTGGCGCTTAAAATCATTGTTCTTCCTCTGTTAGCCATGCAAGGAAACGTGCAGCCATCTTTGCGCTGCACAAAAAAGAAATTAATAGGCAAGGATATTGCTGCTACTAAGATTGCACCAAGATCAACTATTTATCGGATCATTGAGAGCTTCAAGGAGAGAGGTTCAATTGTTGTGCAGTAGGCTTCAAGGCGCTTAAGAGAGTCCAGCAAGTGTCAGTACCGTACAGTTGATTCAGCTGCGGCATCTGGGCACCACCAGTGCAGAGCTTGCTCAGCACAGTGAGGAGACTTTTGGAGGATGGCCCGATGCCAAGAAGGGCAGCAAAAAAGCCACTTCTCTTCAGGAAAAACATCAGGGACAGACTGATATTCTGCAAAAGGTTATGGGGATTGGACTGCTGAGGACTGGAGTAAAGTAATTTTCTCTGATAAACCCCGTTTGCGATTGTTTGGGGCATCCAGAAAAGAAGAAGCAGCTCCTGGGGGGCAGAGTGAAATGTGTTGGGGGCGTGGCCTGGCCGCAGTCCAAGGCTGAGGTTGCCGCTCCATCCATTCACTGCAGCAGGACACCATAGATGTGCGACTTCTAGGGGTCACCCTTCCTTTCTTGTACATTGCAGGAGCCAGGACGGGCTCCATCCCCTGTCGGCATTCTACAACTGCTACGGATGCACTGTCTACATACCCCTTCTCTACCGAGCCTGAGCGGCCCACACACTTTTCCCAGGTCACCGGTGTGAAGAAGGGCAGCAAAGAAGCCACTTCTCTTCAGAAAAAAACATCAGGGACAGACTGATATTCTGCAAAAGGTACAGGGATTGGACTGCTGAGGACTGGGGGAAAGTAATTTTCTCTGATAAATCGCCTTTCCAATTGTTTGGGGCATCCAGAAAAAACATTGTCCTTAGAAGAAAAGGTGCGCCAGTCCTGTGTCATGCAGTAAAACATCCTGAGACCATTCATGTGTGGGGTCGCTTCAGCCAAGGGAGTGGGGGGGCTCACTCACAATTTTCCTAAGAACACCGCCATGAACAAGAACTGTTTGGTGAGGAACAATGCCTTTTCCAGCATAATGGAGCCCCTTGCCAAAACTAAGTGGCTTGGGGAACAAAACAACAACATTTTGGGTCCATGGCCAGGAAACCCCCCAGACCTTAATCCCATTGAGGACTTGTGGTCAATCTTCAAGAGGCGGGTGAACAAAAGAAACCCACAAATTCTGACAAACTCCAAGCATTGATTATGCAAGAATGGGCTGCCATCAGTCAGCATGTAAAAAGTTGAGATAAAGAGGACTAGGAGTGGGCCAGCGTCCCTATGTGCATTATACAGAGAGCAAGGTTCCCCCTTGTGAAATTTTAAAGGCCCTAATGGTGATATAACTCTAAAAGACAATATAAATATTAAAATAGAAATGTATATATCACAGCTGAGGCTGGGTGGACGATCCGGCCGACGTGATGACGCCGACCGGCAAGGTGGGAGGAGCCTGCGCATAGAGCCCGCGGCGGGAGCTGAATGCGGGACGCCGGGTTTAGACGGAGAGTGAGAGCTCCGGACCGGCGCTGAAGATCTCCCGCACCCGCCGCGGTGCCCATCCCCCGGACCCTGCACCTCGCGGCGCGGTGGCTGTCGGCACACCGCGAGGAAAGGAAAAGACCCAGCATCAGCGCGGCGCACGTGTGGGGAGGGTGGGAACCCCGCCCCTCCCCCCCCCTCTGCCTCCCCACGCCGGCTTCCCCCTCTTCATATGCAGGCAGGGGCGGCCGGCAGTTTGAGTGCTTCGGCCAGAGATCTCAGCTGCACAACCGGGGCTGACTACCTCCCCAGTGCACAGGTGGATCGTTAGAAGAGCAGAAACCTGAGGTAAAATCTGTACAAACTGAATAAGAGAAAGGTGAATGATCCCTGAAAGTAGGAGGATGGGACTAATCACTGGTGTCTAGGGGGTAAGAACTGTAACCTGGTAAACCCTGAATAAGTAAAACTGCCTGACTGTATTACAATAACCCTTTGGTGGAGAAGGTCTGAAGTAAACATAGGCTATGATATCCTGTATAATAGAATGCCAGGTATAGAACAGGAAAACCCTGAAAAGTTAATCTGCCTGATTGTATCACAATAAACCTCTGGTGGATAAATGTCTGAAGTAAACATAGGCTGACGATACCCTGTACAACAGAAAGCCAGGGGAAAAGAAACGGCAATTCTTGACCCTGCATAAAACAGGAATCCGCAACTAACCATTAAAGATACTCCACTATGGATAGCACTAGGGGGGAGACAGACTCTGCATTACTGCCTAGATTGATCCTCCATTTTCTCTGGACTGTGCATCTGGTGTATGTTACCTTTTTTCCCGCTCCCTTTCTGGAGAATATGTGCCCAGAAAACTGAGAAGATATGGGCTAAAAACTCTGGGCTCCTGAACAGAAACGAGAAGCACAAATATACAGAGCGTCCAAAAGACACTACACAAATATTTGAATAGGGAACTGCACGGGGCACGGGGACAGATATAGACACAGATACAGATCCTGGCCCCGACGGGCCCCCTCACAGGAACAGTGGATCCCCTCGGTGGTTCCCTTCCCTTTTTTAAGGACCTTTTTTTTTTATTTTTTCCCCCTTTCTGACCTCCCCCCTCCTCTCCCAGTTAGTTCCAGGTCTACTCTCGGGAGGCCTTAATCACTGAGGAAAAAAAGGGCTTAGTTTTGGAAGACAGGTTAGGGGATAGGACACGATGCAGGGCAGGCTACTATGAGACGAGAAATTATTGGAATTTGCCAGACTAAAAGTAGGGCCGTACGGTACGCTAAGATAGAGCGTGCAAACTGACCCCCCAAGATTTCTCAATCTCATTCTGGCCCTCCCTTCTGGGCCGACCCCCTAGTTATTTCCTGTTTTGATCTGTTTCTGTTCTTTCTTGCCTACAAAAAAACCCTACCTCGGTTTACAATTAAATCTGCCTTACTTCAGCTGGGAGATAACTCAGCCCCTTAAAGAAAGGAAGCTGGGGAAACGAATCAGAAAAATTAAAACTAAGGGGGCGAACATGAGTAGGTCAACGAACAAAACAACAAAAGGGGCGCTTCTCAAAAGTGGGAAAGAGAAAAACTCGGAAAGTACCATTAAGCAATACATGACCCAGGGTGCCAGCCCAAAAAACCCAGAAGGGACAAGACAAACCCATTCCAAAGGTGAAAAAAAAAAGGAGCGGAAAAAATACTAGAGGAGACCCTGGCCTCAGACTCCATCATAGAAAGTGAAATAGACGAAAGTAGAATGGAAGAACTTAGAGGATGAACACCTACCAACAAAAGGGGAGATGGAGAAGATGCTCCTAAGACTCGAAAACGCAATAAAAGCCGATATCGGCTCTCTGAGGTTAGATTTAGGGTCCCTACTAACACGAGTTGAATCAGTGGAAGAGAAAACAGAAAAAATGGACCAAGAGATGAACCAATTACAGGATCAGCTGCATAAAGAGCAGATTAACAGGAGGAGACTACAATACAGGATCGAAGATCAGGAAAATCACAGCAGACGACAAAATATAAGAATTAGATCGGTACCGGAAACCAGAGGGGAAGATCTCAAGCGAACCATCAAAAAAATCCTTGGCCCAATCCTAGACAAAGGAGAAGATGAATTCCCTAGGACTGACAGAATACACCGGGTTGGAAAGCCAAGAGACTATAACACAGATCGACCAAGGGACATCATAGTACGATTTACCTTCTATGAAGATAAAGCTGAGATCTGGGCAAAGATCAAGAGGCCCACACTGATACAATATGAAGGAAAAGATCTACAGATTTTCATGGACCTAGCACCGGAAACTCTGGACAGAAGACGATTGCTGAAACCCCTCCTGGAGAGCATGCAGACGCGGAACATTCAATATAGTTGGGGGTTCCCTGCTTGCCTGATCGGCTTCAGAGAAGGGATTTCGGCAAAATTAGTATTCCCAGAAGATTTACGAGATTTCTGTGGAAACTTGGATTTGCCGATCCCAGAGCTGCCTGGCTGGCTAGATGATTAGGCGGCCATGGGGGGAGCGGGCGGCGGGGGGGGTTCTGGTGGGGGGGCCATCCCCCTTCCTGTACCGAACCCTCTGGGCACGGTCTGAAGGGGGCGGGACAACGCGCAGGCCTCCTCAAAAGGCGGCTCAAAGATGGTCAAGAGTTTCGAGACCATGGGCGAGCCAGGGGCCATAGAAGGGCCGAATGGGGGGGGAGCTAATCCCGGGATAGGAAGGAGAGGGGTAGGTGGGGAGGGAGGGGAGGGGGGAGAGGAAGGTAGGGGGGGGGGGGGGGGGGGGCCTGACCAGAAAGGCTGGGAGATTAGGATAAGAGGACTAGAACTACTTCTAGCTATTAGAAAATGATTCCAACTACAAACTTCATAACATATAACGTCAAAGGGCTCAATTCACCCAATAAGCGCCATAAAATTCTGAGGGAATTGGGACAGTACGCCGCTGATGTGGCCTTCTTACAGGAGACACACATCTCACATAATTCAAATATTAAATTATATTCCAAAGAATTCCCCACATGGTACTATGCGGATACAGTTGCCACTAGAAGTAGAGGAGTGGCAATTGGCTTTGCTAAGAAAGTAAGATTTTGCCTGGAAAAAAGTGAATCTGACCCAGAGGGAAGATACCTTTTTCTAGAGGGCAAGCTAGACGACACAAAAGTCACATTGGCTAACATATATTCCCCTAATAGTGACCCTGGGACCTATCTAATTAAAATATTAGGAAAATTAATGGACTTCAAGGGGGGAATGTTGATCATGATGGGGGACTTGAATCTCTGTTTGGACCCACAATGGGACAGTACGTCCCGGGCACCTGGGACTAGCAACGTGCAACTACGTAGAATCAAGAAAAAACTACTGGAACATCAATTACTAGACGTTTGGCGATGCCAACATCTCAAAGACAAAGACTTCTCGTTCTACTCCCAGGTGCACGGGACGTACTCGCGAATTGATTAAATTTTTTTAGAACATAGATCACTAGAACGGGTGCTGGAATCTAACATTGGGATAATTTCATTATCAGATCACGCCCCGATATGGATGAAAATACAAATGACCCCGGAAGTTAAGGTGCCCCCCAGGTGGCGACTAAACGAGGAAATAATAAGAGAGGCCGCAGGAGCCGAGAAAATAGGAAAAGAGTTGGAACAATATTTTAGGACGAACGACACAGAGGGAATCTCGGGTAGGACACTATGGGAGGCCCACAAAGCTTTTATAAGAGGCATCTTGATAGCCGAGGGGGCAAAAAGGAAAAGAGACAGGGCTAGTAAGATAAAAAAAATCACAGATGAAATAGCTAAATTAGAACAGAGACATAAAACGTCCCAGAAATCCGACAGAAAGCTATACCAAGAAATAATAAATAAAAGAGAAGAATTCAAAAACCTTATGGAACAAGAAACTAAACAAAGCTTCTATCTTCTCGCCAGGGAAAAATACTACGGAAGTAATAAATCCCCAAAGTACCTATCAAAAATGCTACGGGAAAAAAAAAAAGTTAAATTTTATTGAGAAAATACAGGCAGACAAGGGGACCTTAGAATACACTACAAAAGGAATTGCACAAACATTTAAGAATTATTACGAGAAACTATATGCAGTGGAACACGAACGGGAAGGGGTAAAAACAGATAAGTTGGGGAATGTTAAGGCCTTTCTAAGTCAGGCGGGATTAGTTAAAATTACAGTAAATGACCGAGATGAGTTGGAAGGACCAATCTCAGAAGAAGAAATAGTGCGGGCATTGGCCGATACTGGGAACGGGAAAAGCCCAGGACCAGATGGGTTCACGGTGTATTATTATAAGAGGTTCCAGAAGATCCTGATCCCATGGCTATGCAAGTACTTGAATGGCCTGGGAACAGACTATCAAATGAGCAAAGAGGCCTTATTAGCCTCGATTACGGTCATAAAAAAAGAAGACAAAGATGGAACCTGCTGCTCCAACTATCGGCCGATATCCCTGCTTAACGCAGACACCAAACTCTTTGCTAAAATACTTGCAAGCAGAATAAAAACTCTGATGAACAAGTTGGTACACCCGGACCAAGCCGGGTTTGTCCCGGGAAGAGAGTGTAGAGACAATGGGGTCTGTACTCTGCTCCTGTTGTTTCACGAGAAGGAGAGAGGAGGTCCCAGTCTGCTCCTGTCAACTGACGCCCAGAAGGCCTTTGACCGGGTAGACTGGGACTTTGTTTATGACACTGGAGGAAATGGGCTTCGGCCCAAACATGCTGAGGCGGATAAGGACGCTATATCACCACCCGACAGCGACAATTAAGATCAATGGCACAGACTCCTCTCCCTTCGAAATGAGGAACGGGACCAGACAGGGATGCCCATTGTCCCCCCTCCTGTTTGTTCTCTCTCTTGAACCCCTTCTATCTACAATCCGAGGAGACTCTGGGATAGCGGGATTCAAGATAGGGAAAGAGGAACACAAACTATCCGCATATGCTGATGATGTACTATTTTACATCAAGAGACCTGGTAACACGCTGCCCCGTTTAATGGAGACAATCCAAAAATATGGGGAGATTTCAAACTTTAAAATAAATCAGGGGAAATCGGAGGTTTTAAATATCAACATCAGAAACACAGAAAAACATATACTTCAAAAGGCATTTAAATTTCCCTGGCGGGAAGAATTGAGGTATCTGGGCATAAAATTAGCAACAACTATAAAAAAAAAATTTAAGTTCAATTTTGTCCCACTGTTAGACGACATTAAAAACGATATCAAAAGATTAGGGTACAGACCCCTATCATGGTTCGGGAGAATTCAATCACTTAAGATGTTCATGCTCCCTAAAATTGTATATAAAATACAAATGATGCCTATCGCACTCCCTAAATATTATCTAGCAAAGCTTAAATCCTTACTAATGGCGTTTGTATGGAAGGAGAAGAAACCTAGAATAGCCTTTGCTACTTTAAAACGGGAAAAAAATAAAGGAGGGCTAGCAATCCCAGATATATCCCTATATTATAAAGCTATAGTACTTTCAAGAATCACGGAATGGATAAAAGAAAATAAGAAAGAAAAAAGATGGGTGAACTTAGAGTTCTCCCTGAGTAAGGTAAATTTAGGTAATATATGGAACCCCCCTAAATACAGGCTAATTGATTTAAGTAGTAGTAAACTCACACTAAATACACTAAGGATATGGGATGGGATATATAAAAAACTCAATGGTCACTATAACTCACCACTTATTAGCTTAAAAGAAAATAATTTTTTTGCACCGGGGATGAAGATTAATGGAGGGAATTGGATAAAACACGAGCACACACAGCTTAAAGATATATTAAAAGAGGGAAAGATTCTATCACTCCAGGAATTAAAAAATACAGACGGGTTTGAGGAGATTGATGAATGGAGGCATCACCAGGTTGCCTGTTTTACGCAGAGTCTTCCACGCCCTCTGAGGGAAGAGACAGAACTAACCGCGCTAGAGCGGGTGTGCCTGAATAACAACACTAGGGGCACGATATCTAGGTGGGGTGGGCTCCTGCTGGACGGGGAGGAAAGGGGGATGCCTCCATTCATCTCAAAATGGGAGAATGAGTTGGGTATACAATGCGATAGCACCATTATTAAGAAAATTTTAAAACTTACACACAGGTCTGCACATAATAACAAATCGGCCGAAACCAATTATAAAGTACTTTCAAGATGGTATGTCACCCCAGACAAAGCCTGCAAATACCAACGGGATAATCAAGGGGATTGCTGGAGAGGATGCAGGGAACCAGGTACTATGACACATATTTGGTGGAGCTGCCCCAAGATTAGGGGGTTCTGGGAAAGAGTAGTACAACACATAAAGGAAATAACTAACACAGAACTCCCAATGGAACCATGGACAATACTATTTCACGGGACAAAAGAAGGCATTAAAAAATACCAAGGTTCACTTATCCCACACCTCCTAAATGCAGCTAAGAAAGTAATACCCAAGAAGTGGAAAGAGGTGGAAGGCCCAACAATATGGGAATGGGTAGACGAAGTAGAAAGGATATACAGCATGGAAAGGAGACAAGACGAGATAGGTAGGGATGAGGAAAAAACAGATAAATGGATAGGATGGAGGTCATTCAAAAAATCATGGAGCTATACGGAACATCTTTTTTGTTTTTAGTTGTTTTATTTCTTCTCTTCTCTTACTACCTAGAACCGAAAACAAATTCTGGTCAGGCCGGGGGGGGGGGGGGGGGGAAGGGGGGTGGGGGGGTAAATAGGATAACGGGAGTTGTTTAGAGTAAATGAGCTGACGGCCCGATCTGGAGCCCAAATCATACTTGCCAAAAAAAAAAAGACACAAGCAGAAAAAAAAAAAAAAAAAAAAAGCACAGCTACTATGATGTGAATGGTGACGGGACACGCATGAATCTTTCAGATGATCTGAAGTCTCCCGAAATATTTCGCTGAGGTGGCAAAAAAAAAAAAAAAAAAAAAATAGAAATGTATTATAATACATACAGTTCAAAGAAATAACAACAAACAATGAATGATTGATAAGAAAGATGTGGCTGATATAGTTACACGTCAATATGATGCATTGGTTAGATGCTGTAAGGGTTCAAAGGACACCATATGCACCAACCTAAAGCATTTACCCATTTATCTACAGCATGCAGACTCTATTACAGCTGTCTGCAGCATTACATTCACTGAATATTACATGCGTTCCTTTGGCAGCATCAGGGGCCCCAATCATGTGAGTTGACCACCCCTGGGCTATAGACCCCTTTAACGCAGCCTTTCTCAACTTTTTTAACACAGAGGAACCCTTGAAATAAAGTTCCGGTATTAGGGAACCCCTGCTAAAAAATTACTATGGGCTCCGTTCTCAAAGCCGTATATACCGCTATAAGAAATTCAGTAAAATACCGCATTTTCCAAAAAATGTTTTGGCATTCGCAAAAAAAAAAAACGCTACAAAAATACTTCATGTGCTATTTTATGAAGTGATTTACTTTAGTAGTACATTAGTAGTGAAAACGTGTGGTAACTATCATGGTTGTTAAGGAGCAGGCGGCCGTCACATCCTTAGAAACCGAGGAGTCATCAGCTGTCAGCGCTGAATGTAAAGAAAAGAGTTGCCGGCATTAAAAAAAATTACAGAAAAAAAAGGCGTGGGGTCTAAGCACGGGAAACAATCGCCACTTCACAGGCATACTTTAGACACCCCTCGGGTATGATATTTTTTCACTTTAATGATCATTAAAATCACTGCTCCCGAAAAAACTGTAGTTTTTAAAACTTTTTTTTGCATATATTGATATATGTCCCCTGGGGCAGGACCCGGGTCCCCAAACAGCAGGTTCTGGTGCGAACCGATCCCCTCAAAATCCATACTAGACACGAAGGGTTTTTCCTTTGATTTTTTTTTTTTAATGCTGAGAATACTTTTCTTTATATTTCTTTATATTCAGCTATCAGCTTGTTAAAATGTTGCTAAACCCACAACAGTAAAATCTGTATATGCAGTACAGCATGCGTGTTATACTCACTATGGAACCTAAAGGGTTAATCTTCTGCATTGTGTAAGGCTGTTTGATCCTGTTGCCTCTGATCCTTCCCTTTTACTGTCCCCAATCCATCTCCTGATAATACAGAGACTTTGGCATCTCTCTGCACATGCTCAGTTTGGTGTGTATTGCTAGAGAGTTTTTTTCCTTGGGAGGTTGCATGTGATGAGCACAGGGCCAATCAGGAATGTCCAGACAGAGGGTCGGGAGTCATGCAGCCTCATAGGACAGTCAGAGTGAGAATGAGAATGAAAACTCCTCCTGCAAGCTTTAACCAGACACCGATAGAAGCCACAAGACTGCTATACACTGCTGATGAGAAAAGGTATTTAGCAGTTTATATTTAGTAAAGTAATTGTATTTCCATGTTCTGTGTACTGTGGGAGACCAGATATAGTGAATGCAGGGTCCTGGGTGTAAGAACACTTTATGGACACTGGCAGCCGTCCGTGCCTTCACAACCAGTTAAAAATCATACACATTCTTTACTGCATACCTGGACCACTCCACTACTAAATACTTTCATGCATTTAATTTTTTATTTCCTTCGTGAATTGAGTTTACGGTCTGTTCATGTGGTATTTGCTGAGCGTTTTGCCGTAAATACCGCAAAACGGTATAGTGAATTGACAGTTTCAGGATCGCATGTGATATTTAGGTGAAATGTGTCCGGACACCTAAATATAGCATGCGAGATGCTTTTGTGAATGGAGCTCACTATCTCTAACTCATGATACATTAGTGTGTTGGTCACTGGGAAGATTAATGCTCCTTACAGGTAGGTAAAAAAGATCAGTGGTGTCAGTGGAAACTCATCTGAGCTGCAGAAATGTCTGATTGCTCAAGGAACCCCCTAGCAACCTCTAAAGGAACCTTGGCTGAGAAGCCCTGGTCTATCATCAAGAGGAATCGGAGATAAGAACTGCTAATATGTTACCAGTAGGGGGAGATCTTGCTCCTTTAGCACAATGTCTGTTCTGTGGTCAGTACTTGGAAATCCTTGGTGCATTACTCTAAATTACATTTCAGTATTCTTTCCTGTTGAAAGAAATGGAAAATAATGCGCCAGTTCTGAACAGTTATAGCGGAGAAAACTGAGATTTGCTTCTTGATTGACAGGTAGACTTTCTTCCCTGCAGAATTACTAACTGCATTGCACACACAAAGAGGTATATAGAGAGAGAGAGAGAGAGAGAGATAGAGAGAGAGAGATATAGAGAGAGAGAGAGAGAGAGAGATGGATGGATGGATAGAGAGAGAGATGGAGATATATAGATAGATGGGGAGAGAGAGAGAGAGAGATGGAGATAGATGGAAAGAGAGATGGAGATAGATGGATGGAAAGAGAGAGAGAGAGATGAGAGAGAGAGAGAGAGAGATGGGGAGAGAGAGAGAGATGGAGATATATAGATAGATGGATAGAGAGAGAGGTAGATGGGGAGAGAGAGGGAGGGAGAGAGCGAGATAGGGAGAGAGAGAGAGATAGGGAGAGAGAGCGAGATAGGGAGAGAGAGAGAGATAGATGGATAGAGAGAGAGATGGAGATAGATGGATAGAGAGAGAGAGAGGGAGGGAGGGAGACAGAGAGCGAGATGGAGATAGATAGATAGATAGATGGATAGAGAGAGAGATGGAGATATATGGATAGAGAGAGAGAGAGATAGAGAGAGAGAGAGAGAGAGATGGAGATATATGGATAGAGAGAGAGAGATGGAGATAGATAGATGGATAGAGAGAGAGAGAGAGATGGAGATATATAGATAGATGGAGAGAGAGAGAGATGGAGATATATATAGATGGATAGAGAGAGATAGATGGAGATATATAGATAGATGGATAGAGAGAGATGGAGATATATAGATAGGTGGATAGAGAGAGAGAGAGAGAGATAGATAGATGGAGATATATAGAGAGATGGAGATGGATAGATGGAGAGAGAGAGCGAGAGATGGAGATAGATGGAGATATATATAGATAGATGGATAGAGAGAGAGAGATAGATAGATGGATAGAGAGAGAGATGGAGATGTATAGATAGATGGAGAGAGAGATGGAGATAGATGGATAGAGAGATGGAGATATAGATATATAAATAGATGGATAGAGGGATATATATATATATATAGATATATATATATATATATATATATATATATATATATATATAATATATATATATATATGTATATATATATAATATATATATATATATATATATGCTTTCATGTTGTTTATTGTAGAGATAGATTTGGGACTTTGTGTTAATCATGCAACCAGGGAGATAACACAACAAAAATGTGTCTGGCAAGTAGAGCTGCACGATTAATCGTTATCGCAATTTTTTTTCCCCGGTGCGATCTTGACAAAGTATTTCCCGATTCTTTCTATGCAGAGAATTCTCTCAAACAGGCAGTCTGCCAAGAATCACAACATTCTTTAGAAGTGGAACTTAAGTATAAACATTGTAACGATTTGTCCTTTAGATCAAAGGAATACACTTTGGTGTGTAAATGAGGGAAGTTTAACCACTTAAACACTAAACCTTTTTTCTGACATTTGTTGGTTTCAAGTTAAAATACATTTTTTTTTTTGCTAGAAAATTACCCCAAAACATTATATATTATATATATATATATTTTTTTTAAGTAGAGACTCTGAAGAATAAAATGGTGGTCGTTGCAATATTTTATGTCACACACTGTATTTGCGCAGCAGTCGTTGAAATGCAATTTTTTGGGGAAAAAATTTCACTTTAATGAGTTAAAAAAAAAAAAAAAAGTAAAGGTAGCCCAATTTTTTTTGTATCACGAGAATCGGGATCTTTTTATTCTAAGCAAAAGAAAAATTGTGATTCTCATTTTGGCCAGAATCATGCAGCTCTACTGGCAAGTACATAATGAGTTAGAACCATGAATATAGAATGAAGGCATATTGCACAACAACAATATATATTCAGTATACTTTATTACATACAATTTGCATAGTAATATAGTAACATAATAGTTCATATTGTAGACATTGTAAAGACCAAACTCGTTGTGTGTCTGCACAGGATAATAAACATATGCTAAATTGATTGATACAATCCAGATAATGCGGAAAAAAAAGGGTAAAAATCTTGCAGTGTAAAACACAGGAGGGAATCTAATAGCTTGACGCATTTCGTGCCTACTGACACTCTTCAGGAGCAGATGTAGGGTGGGTGTCTATATAAAGAATGTTCAAGTTACTAAGGGTAAATATATACAAAAAACAAAAAAATGCAGCACTGTGTCATACTGAACCTTACAAATGCATAAATAGTGCTATAAACAATGCAAATCAATATTGCTAAAAAATGTAACTACGAATATAAAAAAAAAATTTTTTGTGTAACAAGCGATCTGAAATGAGAAATCATGTTGTAAATGGGATCTATCTATAGGGAGGGAAATAATTACCCAGTAGTACTGGCAGACATGCTGATGAGTCTGGGCGCAAGCATAGAGGACTAGGGGCCGACCCAAAAGAGTCATCAGCCCCGGGAGCTGACGTGGAAAGACCCCGACATAGGATGGTGGAAAAACCGTGGGAAACCGTAGTCCCCGGGAGAAAACCCCCCTGGATATTAAAGATTGATGTGGTCCTCATCACTGTAGGCATCTATAAAAAAAAAAAAAAGTATATATTGCAATATAAACTATAGTAGAGATATAAAGAGGAGTAGCTAATGTACCTACAATAGCATAGCTGCGTGAGCAGTGAATGTCCAAGGGTGCATAGTGATTAGACATGTGCAATTCGTTTCGTTAAAATTCGTTATATTCGTTCATTCGTTATCGTACGAATGAACGAACGATTCGCTAAAAATTTTAACGAATGTTCGAATCGAACGAATCTGAAAAACAACGAAAATCCGAAAAAAACTAATTAGAAACAACGAAACTACGAAAGAAGAAAATCCGAAAAACGAAAACAGGAACAACGAAAATCTAAATGAACGAAAAAATTTGTACATTCGTAACTTTTTTTTTATTGTTGAATTGGTAATTTTTCGTGTCCCTTACAATGGCGCTGCTTAACGTGCTTCGAATGGATTGAACGAAAAAATTCGTACATTCGTAACTTTTTTTTTTTGCGATTCATAATTTTCCGTTTCTCTTACAATGGCGCTGCTTAATGTGCTTCGAATGGATTGAACGAAAACATTCGTACATTCGTAACTTTTTTTTTCGATTCGTAATTTTCCGTGTTTCTTAAAATGTAATAATAACATACACATTACATAAAATTATGAATTATGCTCCAATTACGAATCTACGAAAACAATGTTACGAAAGTACAAATAAATCAATCTAACGAAAGTACAAATGTAACTAAATCTACGAAAATACGAATGCGTCCGAATTTCGAATAAACGAAAATTAAACTAACGGAAAAACGAATCAACTAAAAAATAACTCTAAGAAAATACGAATCGTTACGAATACAAACACCGACGACTTACGAATGTACGAATCGTTACGAATCAACGGAAACGAAGAAAACGAAACAAAAATAAACACATTTTTCTATTGTGTACATGTCTAATAGTGATCACCGGGGGGGGGGGGGGCAGCCCCTAGGGACTGTCAGGATAAACTGGGGAGAGTATAAATACTTCCGGTATGGTCCTGGGTAACCACCAACGGCACGCTAGCGGCCAATGAGGGAAAAGGCGCCAACAGCCAAGTAGTAGCACTGCTCGCCATTCAGCTCCAACAGTTTCCTGTTCTTAGCTGACAGGAGTGGCACCCGGTGTGGTCTTCTGCTGCTGTAGCCCATCTTCTTCAAGGTTCGATGTGCTATGCGTTCAGAGATGGTGTTCTGCATACCTTTTTGCTGAAAAGCCTGAGATCGATTTTTTTTTTAATCTCAGCATAGAGGAGAGATCTGGGGACTGATAGTCCCCAGATCTCTCCATAAAGAGGACCTGTCATGCCCTATTTCTATTACAAGGGATGTTTACATTCCTTGTAATAGGAATAAAAGTGATCAAAAATTATTATTATGTAAAAAATAATTTTAAAGTGCCCCCATCCCCTCCTGCTCAGAAGCGAATGCATTCTTGGGTCATATGTAAACAGCGTTCAAACCACACATGTAAGATATCACTATGAACGTCAGAGCGAGACAAATAATTCTAGCACTAGACCTCCTCTGTAACTCTAAACTGGTAACCTAACCTGTAAAAAATGTTTAAACCATCGCCCAAGGAGATTTTTAAGTATCGTAGTTTGTCACCATATCAGAAGCGTGCGCAATTTTAAAGCGTGACATGTTGGGTATCTATTTACACGGCGTAAATATTGTGTTTCGTTTATTTTTTTAATTTATGAAGTTGTGTTATTTTTTTTTTTAACCGCTTCCCGACCGCCGCCTGTACATATACGTCGGCAGAATGGCACGGCTAGGCAAAAGCACGTATATATACGTCCCCTTTAATTGTCTAGCCGTGGGGTCGCGCTCGCGACCCGGTCGGGAGCTCCGGGACCACGGCCGCGGGACCAGCGGACCCGATCGCCGCTGGTGTCCCGCGATCGGGTCACAGAGCTGAAGAACGGGGAGAGGTCTGTGTAAAAAAACCTCTCCCCGCGCTTCCTACACTGCCTGTCACTGATCGGCTGTTCCCTGTCATCGGGAAAGCCGATCAGTGACGTCAGACGTACAGCCACGCCCCCCTACTGTAAAAAAAAACACAACACGTCACACTTAGCCCCTCCCCGCCCCCTAGTGGTTAACTCCTTCACTGCCACTGTCATTTACATAGGAATCAGTGCATTTAAATAGCACTGATTTCTATATAAATGACAATGGTCCCAAAAATGTGTCAAAAATGTCCGATGTGTCCGCCATAATGTCGCAATAAAAATCGCTGATCGCCGCCATTACTAGTAAAAAAAAAAAAAAATATTAATAAAAATGCTATAAAACTATCCCCTATTTTGTAAACGCTATAACTTTTGCCCAAACAAATCAAATCAATCAAATTTTACCAAAAACATGTAAAAGAATACGTATTGGCCTAAACTGGGGATATTTATTATAGAAAAAATTAAAAAATATTGCATTTTTTTCAAAATTGTCGCTCTATTTGTGTTTATAGCGCAAAAAATAAAAACCACAGGGGCGATCAAATACCACCAAAAGAAAGCTCTATTTGTGGGAAAAAAAGGACGCCAATTTTGTTTGGGAGCCACGTCGCACGACCGCGCAATTGTCAGTTAAAGCGACACACGGCTAATCGCCGAATCGCAAAAAGGGGCCTGGTCCTTTGGCTGCAAATTGGTCCGGGGCTGAAGTGGTTAAAAAGCGTTTGAAAAATTGCTGCTCAAATACCGTGTGACATAAATTTTGTTATTTGTGCAGCAATTTTTCAAACGTTTTTTTTTTTTTTTTGAAAGACCGCCATTTTATTACCTAGGGTCTAAAAATATATATAAATATATATCATTTTTGGGGGTTCTAAGTAATTTTCTAGCAAAAAAAAAAAAAACACTGATTTTTACATATGTGAGAGAAATTTTACAATTGGCCCGGTTGGCAAGTGGTTAATCTATCGAGTGCTGGAACTATTTATGGCGGTGATGCTCATCCTAGACCATGCATCACTAAATGGCGGACCGCGACACTACCTGCCTGGCGTTTGCATGTTCTCCCTCTGCCTGCGTGGGTTTCCTCCGGGTACTCCGGTTTCCTCTCACACTTCAAAAACTGGTATGTTAATTGGCTCCTGTCTAAATTGGCCCCTAGTAGGTTTATGTACGTATGTGATTTAGGGATATTGGACTGTAAGCTCCTTGAGGGCAGGGACTGATGTGGATGTACAATATATATGAAAAGCACTGTGTAAATTGATATATACAGTAAGTGCCTGGGGGGCAGAATAATTATTATGGGAGAGGCAGCCCTGTGAGATGTTCTTCTAATGGCTATCGTTGGGGCCCTTTAAGAGCGACTTTGCACTTAATGACAGTCACAGTATAGGTATGGTATCATACCTCTTAACATTATTAGATGGGAATGAGGGACACCTACAAGCAAATGTATGTAGGCATAGGACACACCCCCTGCCACACCCTCTTAAAGGAGAATTAACCAAAACAAAAGGTTAAATCCACAAGAGCTTTTTTTTTTTTTACCACAACTGTTCCTTTTATATTGGCTTTTAAAATTTACAAATGCAGCAATTTATAATTTGGATGTAAGGTTTAGCGCTGGGAAACACTTTCTAAAATATAAAAAGTGCATTTTATATACAACTATATGGATCGGACCAAAATGAGGGACAAATGAGGGGGAACGAGGGACAGAGGGACGCTGCTCCAAATTTGGGACAGTACCTTGAAATCAGGGACAGTTGGGAGCTATGCGGTATAGATGCTGTAAAGGTTTGATATAATGTGGGCTACTATGGTGGGAATTATGAGGACCTGTCGTGTCCTGGAAGAGTCATCACTGGTGACAAGTTCCAGGCCTCTTCGGCAGTCATTGCCGTCACATCTGGGGCATTCTTAATTATAGCCGAACACCCAACATTTTTAGGTCCATCCCAGAGTCTCACTCGATATTTAGATAGAAGTAGAACGCCACCTAAAACCATTTCTTGTAGTTTGGTGTGATGTCTCCCGTGAGTCTGGCAGAAGAACTCTCCCACCCCTAGTGTAGACAGGGCTCCCCCACACCCCTAGTGTAGAGAGGGCTCCCCCACACCCCTAGTGTAGACAGGGCTCCCCCACACCCCTAGTGTAGACAGGGCTCCCCCACACCCCTAGTGTAGAGAGGGCTCCCCCACACCCCTAGTGTAGAGAGGGCTCCCCCACACCCCTAGTGTAGACAGGGCTCCCCCACACCCCTAGTGTAGACAGGGCTCCCCCACACCCCTAGTATAGACAGGGCTCCCCCACACCCCTAGTATAGACAGGCTCCCCCACACCCCTAGTGTAGACAGGCTCCCCCACACCCCTAGTGTAGACGGGGCTCCCCCGCACCCCTAGTGTAGACGGGGCTCCCCCGCACCCCTAGTGTAGACGGGGCTCCCCCGCACCCCTAGTGAAGACGGGGCTCCCCCGTGCCCCTAGCATAGACGGGGCTCCCCCACGCCCCTAGCGTAGACGGGGCTCCCCCACGCCCCTAGCGTAGACAGGGCTCCCCCACAGCTAGTATAGACAGGCTCCCCCACAGCTAGTGTAGACAGGGCTCTACCACACCCCATATAGACAGGGCTCCCCCACACCCTAGTATAGACAGGACTCCCCTACTGTGCACAGGGCTCCCCCACACCCCTAGTATAGACAGGACTCCCCCACATCCCTACTGTAGAGAGGGTTCCCCCATACCCCTAGTTTAGACAGGCTTCCCCGCACCCCTAGTTTAGACAGGGTTCCCCTGCACCCCTAATAAAGACAGGGCTCCCCATACCACTAGTTTAGATAGGGCTCCACCACAGCTAGTGTAGACAGGGCTCCCCCACAACATGTATAGACAGGGCTCCCCGCACCCCTAGTGTAGACAGGGCTCCCCGCACCCCTAGTGTAGACAGTGCTCCCCGCACCCCTAGTGTAGACAGTGCTCCCCGCACCCCTAGTGTAGACAGGGCTCCCCGCACCCCTAGTGTAGACAGGGCTCCCCCGCACCCCTAGTGTAGACAGGGCTCCCCCGCACCCCTAGTGTAGACAGGACTCCCCCACACCCCTACTGTAGAGAGGGTTCCCCACACCCCTAGTTTAGACAGGGCTCCCCCACTCCCCTAGTGTAGACAGGGCATCCCTACACCCTAGTATAGACAGGACTCGCCCACACCCCTACTGTAGAGAGGGTTTCCCCACACACCTAGTTTAGACAGGGTTTGCCCGCACCCCTAGTTTAGACAGGGCTCCCTCACACCCCTAGTTTATACAGGGCTCCCCCACAGCTAGTATAGAAATGGCTCATCCGCACCCCTAGTAAAGGCAGAGCTCCCCCACAGCTAGTATAGACAGGGCTTCCCCACACCCCCAGTAAAGACAGGGCTCCCCCACACCCCTAGTGTAGACAGGGCTCCCCTACACCCCTAGTGTAGACAGGGCTCCCCCACACCCCTAGATTTGATAGGACTCCCCCACAGCTAGTATAGACAGCACTCTACCATAAAAGCAAAGTAGAAGTATTATAAACCCAATCACTGAAAAGTCATATAAGTTTTAACATGTCAATCCAAAAGCTTTTTTCTGCCATTTTAGGCCTCATGCACACTGCAGGTGTCAAACTCTTGTTTTACAGGCCTTTGACATTTATTTTTTCCTGTCCCTAATTGTCCGTCCATGCACATATAAGTGTTTACAGGCATTTAGGGGCAGAAATCTGGATGTACCAAAACTGCATTCAGGAGAGGATGCGCATTTGCGCAGAAAAAATGCCACGCTAAAGGTGCCTAAACGCAAGGTGCATTTAGTGCTTGAGTGTTCATGTCACTTTCAGCAGGCGCTGCTACCTGCCAGTCGTAACCTATTAAAGTGAACGGGGACAATCTGCAAGCGCCCCACACCTGTGTGCAATGCGTGGTGGATGCAGATCGCTTTTCAGAGGAGCAGCGGTCCCTGGCGCACGTGCGGACCAGTCCTATAAGCAATGTGATGTCCTTAAATAATTTATTTCTGACGTGTTTTCATCAGGTCAGAGTTAATCTGCGTCTGCTCTGGCGTGCTGCGATAATCTTGGTGTCTGCTCTATAAATGGCAGGAAAAGTGATGACATGAAGACATCTCGCCTCTCTCCTCCCCAGTCAGCTGCGAACCGAATTAACCTCTAGCATCTGGGTTTTCAGCGTTCAGATCCCGGGCCGCTGTGCTGCACTTTTACAGTCTGTCAGAAGCCCTAATCATCAGAAATGATATGATAATTATCACATTTGGGTGAGAGGACACACTGTCAGCATCCTAATTGAATTAGCAGTGAGTAATGCGTTCTCCTTACAGGAACCAGTTTATAGTAAAGGGGACTTCCAGCCCTGAAGCCTCACACACACGATCGGAATTTCCAACGGGAAATGTTCAATGAGAGGCTGTTGTAGGTAAATCCGACTGTGTGTACGCTCCATCGGACAATTGTTGTCGGGTTTTCCGTGGACAAATGTTGGATGGCAGGTTTTCAAATTTTCCGCCAACAAATGTGTGTTGTTGGATTTTCCGAGCATGTGTACACAAGTCCGTCGGACAAAAGTCCAAAGTACAAACACGCATGCTCGGAAGCAAGGACGAGCCGGAAGCGGTCGGTCTTGTAAACTAGCGTTCGTAATGGAGAATTAACAGTCGTGACGCGGCAAATTATGAAATCTGGAAATGCAGCACACAATTCTCTTCTTCTTTAATGGGATAAAAAATGAAGCTGCTTTGCTGGTGATACTGATGGAGTTCTGCCAAATGTATTTAAAGCGGTGTTCCGGCCGAAATTATACTTTTTAAATAAAAATACCCCTATATTACACAAGCCTAATGTATTCTAGTAAAGCTAGTCTGTAAACGAAGGCCCCTTTCACACTGGGGCGGTTTTCAGGCGGTACAGCGCTAAAAATAGCGCCTGTACACCGCCTGAAAAAACCGGCCCCATTCACTCCAGTGTGAAAGCCGGAGGGCTTTCACACTGGAGCGGTGCGCTAGCAGGACCGCAACAAAAGTCCTGCTAGCTGCATCTTTGGAGCGGTGAAGGAGCGGTGTATTTACCGCTCCTATACCGCTCCTTCCCATTGAAATCAATGGGAAACCGCGGGGATACCGCCCGCAAACCGCCGCTGCAGCGGCGCTTTGCGGAGGTTTTTAACCCTTTTGCGGCTGCTAGCGGGGGTTAAAACCACCCCGCTAGCGGCCGCATACCGCGGGTAAAACGATGGTAAAGCAGCGCTAAATATAGCGCTGCTTTACCGTCGCCGCCCCGCACCGCCCCAGTGTGAAACCAGCCTAAGGTCAGTTTTGTTAGTGTATAGCAGTAGTTTGTTATTTTATAAACTTACAGCAAGCCGTGGCCATCTTAAGTGTGGGCATATGAAGCCAGACTACATTTCTTCCTGGATCTCATCCTTGCAGATCTCGCACATGCTCAGTGCAACACAAGCAGTGTAATAGGTTTCAGGTCAGGTTTCCATAGCAACGGCAGTGTCAGAGGAAGTTGCCGCCCCTTCCCAGGAGGCATTGCAAACAGGACATGATGCGATGGGCCGCGGCCAGGGAGGAGGAAGTGAAAAATTAATACAGCAGATATACAGTAGGTGCTGAGAAAAATAAAATAAAATATCCAATTCGTTTACAGTGCACACTTTGGTGAGGAATCCTGAAGAGTTGTAAAAGTGGCTGGAACTCCACTTTAATGGGATAATAATGAAGCTGGTGATACTGATGGAGTTCTGCCAAACGTATTTAAAAAGGCTTTTTTTTTCTAGTAATATCAAGAATAATATTATTATGTTTATTTTTTTTTTGGTCAAGTTACCACAACACCATTATCCCATTGTTTTTTATATCAAAGATACAACTAGATGTTGGTGTCTCTTGTCAATTTTACATTTTTTAAATGTAACTGCCGACTCCCAAACTGTCATTTGAAGTAAAACACATCACCAAGTGTTATTCTCCACAATTTTTTTATTGTACATTAAAAAAAGAAAACAAATAAAATTAGACATGCTATCTGCCAATAGAACTTAACCAAAACGTGCATTCTATGCATCCAAATATATAGAAAATATACCAAATCATTATTCAATCAAATATACAATGTCAAAGCAATAACTCCAAGGCTGACCATTCGACCACTCGGGCACTTCCCGAGGGCCCCGGGCCACTAGGGGGCCCCATCAGGGTTGCCAGCCTCAGTAAAACCAGGGACAGTATGTAAAAATCTGTGTTATTTTTACATCTATTTCTGAAATGTCCCTTACCGACATCCTTTTGGTCTAAAAATCCAGAGATTATAGCTGCCCCACCTCTCCAGTACCTTCTCAGCCAATAGAAACATGTCTGTGTATACTGTGTGTACATGTATGTGTATACTGTGTGATTGTATACTGTGTGTGTGTATACTGTGTGGCCCCATAATCTCTGATTGCCTGGGGGCCCCATAATCTCCTAATGCCCAGGGGCCCCATAATCTCCTATTGCCCGGGAGCCCCATGAGTTGTCAGTCTGCCCCTGCTCCAAGGCCAATAATAAACGAGAAGGCCTGGCTTGCAGTCTCTGCTCTAATTCATCCCAAAGGTGTTCTATCGGGTTGAGGTCAGGACTCTGTGCAGGCCAGTCAAGTTCCTCCACCCCAAAATCGCTCATCCATGTCTTTATGGACCTTGCTTTGTGCACTGGTCCAAATAATTTGGTGGAAGAGGGATTATGGTGGGGGGGGGGGGGGGGTGGTTTTTCAGGGGTTGGGCTTGGCCCTTTAGTTCAGAAAAATCTTGGATGTTTTTTCCGATGGAATTCCACTCAAGCTTGGCTTGCATACACACGGTCACACAAAAGTTTGCTGAACTTTTGACACTACAACTCAATATTGAACCCTACGGACTAAAGCCTCGTACACACGGTTGGACTTTCCGACGTAAAATGTTCGATGGGAGCTTGTTTTTAGAAATTCCGACCGTGTGTAGGCTCCATTGGACAGTTTCCATCGGAATTTTCGTCGCACAAAATTTGAGATCTGGTTCTTAAATTTTCCGACAACAAAATCCGTTGTCGTAAATTCCGATCGTGTGTACACAATTCCGACGCACAAAGTGCCACGCATGCTCAGAATCAAGCAGAAAAGCCGCACTGGCTATTGAACTTCATTTTTCTCGGCTTGTCGTACGTGTTGTACGTCACTGCGTTCTTGACGTTCGGAATTTCCGACAAGATTTGTGCGACCGTGTGTATGCAAGACAAGTTTGAGCCAACATCCTTCGGAAAAAAAATACATGGATTTTGTTGTTGGAATGTTCGACCGTGTGTACGCGCCATAAGACTGGGATGTCGTTAAAGTTCATGTGTGTGTACAGGCAGGCGTCCCAATACTTTTAATAATATAGTGTATATACACACTGGGATAGTGCCTGCAAAAGTATTGAAGTCAGGGGATCGGCATGACTATCAAGGCAGCAAACAGGCAACTAGACATGTGCGATTCGTTTCGTACGAATTCGTAATTCGTACGAATTTTTCGAAATTCGTACGAATTTACGAATCTGTAGTACGAATTTTTTTTTTTACGAATTCCGTACGGAATACGAAATTCCGTTTACGAATTTCGTCGCCGAATGAATTCGAATGAATTCGAATGACAAAGTGTCATTTTTGCAGGAAAAATTCCGTTTACGAATTTCAGCTCCAAATTATTCGAATCCAACTACCAATATCAAATTTCAACTAATTCAAACGAAATTATTATAGCAGATATAACGAATGAATTCGAATGCATTCAAATGAATTCGAATGCATTCGAATGAATTCGAATGACAAAGTGTCATTTTTGCAGAAAAAAAAAGCTATTTAAAAAACAGTCATTCATTGATATATAAAAAAAAAAAAGCGTAGGGGTCCCCCAAATTCAATAACCAGGCCCTTCAGGTCTGGTATGGATATTAAGGGGGACCCCAGCCAAAAAAAAAAAAAAAAATGGCGTGGGGTCCCCCCCAAATATCCATACCAGACCCTTCAGGTCTGGGATGGATTTTAAGGGGAACCCCGGCCAAAAAAAAAAAAAAAAAAATGGCGTGGGGTCCCCCTCAAAATCCATACCAGACCCTTTATCCGAGCACGCAACCTGGCAGGCCGCAGGAAAGGAGGGGGGGACGAGAGCGGCCCCCCCTCCCGCCTGAACCGTACCAGGCCACATGCCCTCAACATTGGGAGGATGCTTTGGGGTCCCCCCCAAAGCACCTTGTCCCCATGTTGATGAGGACAAGGGCCTCATCCCCACAACCCTGGCCGGTGGTTGTGGGGGTCTGCGGGCGGGGGGCTTATCGGAATCTGGAAGCCCCCTTTAACAAGGGGACCCCCAGATCCCCCCCCCCCCCCTGTGTGAAATGGTAAGGGGGTACAAAAGTACCCCTACCATTTCACCAAAAAAGGTGACAAAATGGTAAAAATGACAGGAGACGGTCTTTGACAATTCCTTTATTAAAATCTTCTTTCTTCTGTCTTCTGGTCTTCCTTTCTTCATCTTCTCCTTCCGGCATCTTCTTCCATCTTCTTCTTCCTTCGATTCGTTTCTTCTTCCTCCGGTCTTCTCGTCCTTCTCGTCCGGCGTCGTCCTTCTGGTCCGGCATCGTCGTCTCTTCTCGCAGGCCGCTCCTCGCAATGGGAGGCTCCCGCTCTGTGAGGCTCCGCTCCGGGTGACAGGTCTTTTATAACGAAGGCACCTGGTGACCCCGCCCCCCCTCTGACGCACGGGGACGTCATGTGGAATTCCCTATGGCTTTCCCCATGACGTCAGAGGGGGGGGCGGGGTCACCAGGTGCCTTCGTTATACAAGACCTGTCACCCGGAGCGAAGCCTCACAGAGCGGGAGCCTCCCATTGCGAGGAGCGGCCTGCGAGAACAGACGACGATGCCGGACGAGAAGGACGACGCCGGACGAGAAGGACGAGAAGACCGGAGGAAGAAGAAACGAATCGAAGGAAGAAGAAGATGGAAGAAGATGCCGGAAGGAGAAGATGAAGAAGGAAGACCAGAAGAAAGAAGATTTTAATAAAGGAATTGTCAAAGACCGTCTCCTGTCATTTTTACAATTTTTGCCACTTTTTTGGTGAAATGGTAGGGGTACTTTTGTACCCCCTTACCATTTCACATGGGGGGGGCCGGGATCTGGGGGTTCCCTTGTTAAAGGGGGCTTCCAGATTCCGATAAGCCCCCCGCCCGCAGACCCCACAACCACCGGGCACGGTTGTGGGGATGAGGCCCTTGTCCTCATCAACATGGGGAAGGTGCTTTGGGGGGGGACCCCAAAGCACCCTCCCAATGTTGAGGGCATGTGGCCTGGTACGGTTCAGGCGAGAGGGGGGGCCGCTCTCGTCCCCCCCTCCTTTCCTGCGGCCTGCCAGGTTGCGTGCTCGGATAAAGGGTCTGATATGGATTTTGAGGGGGACCCTACGCCATTTTTTTTTGGCTGGGGTCCCCCTTAATATCCATACCAGACCTGAAGGGCCTGGTTATTGAATTTGGGGGGACCCCTACGCATTTTTTTTATCAATGACTTCAATGAATGACAGTTCTCTGTATTACGGATCCAACAATTCATTTGCCGGCAATAGCTGCGAGTGATTTTAAATAGTTTTTTTTTCCTGCAAAAATGACACTGCAGGAAGAGTTCTCTATATTAGATATACTGAATCTCGAATCATTCGAAGCATTCGTTATATCCGCTATTATAATTTCTTTCATGTTAGTTGAAATTACATATTTGTTAGTTGTTGTATTCGAATTGTTCTCTGTATTACGGGAATCGGCAATTAGCCGCGAGTGATTTTAAATGTCTTTTTTTCCTGCAAAAATGACACATTGTACAGAGAGAGTTCTAAACACGGGAAACATGACCCCTTCATAGACATACTATAGAGTATATAGTATATAGAAGGGGGTCATGTTTCCCGTGTTTAGAACTCTCTCTGTACAATGTGTCATTTTTGCAGGAAAAAAAAGACATTTAAAATCACTCGCGGCTAATTGCCGATTCCCGTAATACAGAGAACAATTCGAATGTTGTATTGTAACTAACAAATATCTAATTTCAACTCAATAATAGCGGATATAACGAATGCTTCGAATGATTCGAGATTCAGTATATCTAATATAGAGAACTGTTCCTGCAGTGTCATTTTTGCAGGAAAAAAAAACTATTTAAAATCACGAGTCGCAGCTATTGCCGGCAAATGAATTGTTGGATCCGTAATACAGAGAACTGTCATTCATTGAAGTCATTGATAAAAAAAATGCGTAGGGGTCCCCCCAAATTCAATAACCAGGCCCTTCAGGTCTGGTATGGATATTAAGGGGGACCCCAGCCAAAAAAATAAAAAAAAATGGCGTAGGGTCCCCCTCAAAATCCATATCAGACCCTTGAGGTCTGGGATGGATTTTAAGGGGAACCCTAGCCAAAAAAAATGCGTGGGGTCCCCCATAAAATCCATACCAGACCCTTATCCGAGCACGCAACCTGGCAGGCCGCAGGAAAGGAGGGGGGGACGAGAGCGGCCCCCCCCCTCCCGCCTGAACCGTACCAGGCCACATGCCCTCAACATTGGGAGGATGCTTTGGGGGTCTGAGACCCCTAAAGCACCTTGTCCCCATGTTGATGAGGACAAGGGCCTCATCCCCACAACCGTGCCCGGTGGTTGTGGGGGTCTGCGGGCGGGGGGCTTATCGGAATCTGGAAGCCCCCTTTAACAAGGGGACCCCCAGATCCCGCCCCCCCCCCCCCCTGTGTGAAATGGTAAGGGGGTACAAAAGTACCCCTACCATTTCACCAAAAAAGTGGCAAAAATTGTAAAAATGACAGGAGACGGTCTTTGACAATTCCTTTATTAAAATCTTCTTTCTTCTGGTCTTCTTCCTTCCTCCTCTCTTCATCCTTCGGTTTCTTCATCTTCTCCTTCCTTCATCTTCTTCCATCTTCTTCCATCGTCTTCTTCCTCCGATTCGCTTCTTCTTCCTCCGGTCTTCTCGTCCTTCTCGTCCGGCATCGTCGTCTGTTCTCGCAGGCCGCTCCTCGCAATGGGAGGCTCCCGCTCTGTGAGGCTTCGCTCCGGGTGACAGGTCTTGTATAACGAAGGCACCTGGTGACCCCGCCCCCCCTCTGACGTCATGGGGAAAGCCATAGGGAATTCTACATGACGTCCCCGTGCGTCAGAGGGGGGGCGGGGTCACCAGGTGCCTTCGTTATAAAAGACCTGTCACCCGGAGCGGAGCCTCACAGAGCGGGAGCCTCCCATTGCGAGGAGCGGCCTGCGAGAAGAGACGACAATGCGGGACGAGAAGGACGACGCCGGACGAGAAGGACGAGAAGACCGGAGGAAGAAGAAGCGAATCGAAGGAAGAAGAAGATGGAAGAAGATGCCGGAAGGAGAAGATGCCGGAAGGAGAAGATGAAGAAAGGAAGACCAGAAGACAGAAGAAAGAAGATTTTAATAAAGGAATTGTCAAAGACCGTCTCCTGTCATTTTTACCCATTTTGTCACCTTTTTTGGTGAAATGGTAGGGGTACTTTTGTACCCCCTTACCATTTCACACAGGGGGGCCGGGATCTGGGGGTCCCCTTGTTAAAGGGGGCTTCCAGATTCCGATAAGCCCCCCGCCCGCAGACCCCCACAACCACCGGCCAGGGTTGTGGGGATGAGGCCCTTGTCCTCATCAACATGGGGACAAGGTGCTTTGGGGGGGACCCCAAAGCATCCTCCCAATGTTGAGGGCATGTGGCCTGGTACGGTTCAGGCGGGAGGGGGGGCGCTCTCGTCCCCCCCTCCTTTCCTGCGGCCTGCCAGGTTGCGTGCTCGGATAAAGGGTCTGGTATGGATTTTGAGGGGACCCCACGCCATTTTTTTTTTTTTTTTTTGGCCGGGGTTCCCCTTAAAAATCCATCCCAGACCTGAAGGGTCTGGTATGGATATTTGGGGGGACCCCACGCCATTTTTTTTTTTTTTTTTTTGGCTGGGGTCCCCCTTAATATCCATACCAGACCTGAAGGGCCTGGTTATTGAATTTGGGGGGACCCCACGTTTTTTTTTTTTTCTGCAAAAATGACACTTTGTCATTCGAATTCATTCGAATTCATTCGTTATATCTGCTATAATAATTTCGTTCAAATTAGTTGAAATTCGATATTGGTAGTTGGATTTACTAACGATTCGTAACTATTCATAACGATTCGTAACGATTCGTAACTATTCATAACGATTCGTAACGATTTGTAACTTGAAATTGAAATTCGATATTTGTAGTTGGATTCGAATTGTTCTCTGTGTTAGAGCGGGTAATAAATGGTAAAAAAAAACGATTCGTCCGAATTTCGTATTTCATACGAATTCGAACGGAATTTCGTACACGAATTACGAATTTTTTTATATACGAAACGGGACGAAACGAAACGAAACGAATTTTTTGACAGTTCCCATGTCTACAGGCAACTAGCATGAGGGGGTAATAATGGAAGTTGATGCATTTCTCTCCTGACAGGT
Organism: Lithobates sylvaticus; assembly: GCA_028564925.1. Lineage (NCBI taxonomy): Eukaryota > Metazoa > Chordata > Amphibia > Anura > Ranidae > Lithobates > Lithobates sylvaticus. The sequence goes on from CM053030.1 coordinate 513,702,084, forward strand.
ACCCTTTACATTTTTTTTTTTAGAAAGGAATCTTAAATCTTCACAGCCCAAGTGTTGTTTTGCCTAATCTTTGGTTTGATTTATAGCACATGACAGGTCCTCCTCGCCATGTGATGACCTCACCGACATCTTCAGCACCCCATCATCAGTGTGAAGTCATGGCGGAGAGTTCTCCGTGAAGCGAAAGACTTTGTGACAAGCTGTCAATTAACTCTTTCCCTCTCCAGACTAACAGCGCGGTTTTCTCCTGGCGCTTCCGTTCCTTTACGACAACAATCGTCTTCGTTTTCCTCACCCCGGAGTGGTGACCGTTTATGAATTATTTATTCTGCTGCTCCCAAACGCAGCATCTCTGCAGGTCTGAGACGCCGCGCAGATTTATATTACCGCTAACAACTCATAGGAGACGCAACCCGGGGCAAGAGCTTTGTATCCTTTCCTGTTCCCGAGAATTAATGGACATCTCAATTGGGAGAGAAATAAAATAGAAAAATCCGCACAGATGTATAATATAATATATGTATATTCAAAGGATGAGCATTATTTTATGTGGAATTTAAATTAAGGCCAAATCTTATTAATTGTTTTTATTTTGCTGGTTATGGCACCTCGGAGAGGCACAGAATCCAGAATGAATCCCACTTCTTATTTTATTTTTTTTAGAAGTTTTGACTTTAGATGGACCTTCAAGATCTCCAAATCTGTCCAGTTTCACACACCGAATGCTCTTTCTTTCTTGCTTCCCTTTCTTTTCTTCCCTTTTTCTTCTCTCTCTCTCCTTTTCTTTTCCCCTCTCTTTCTTTCCTATCTTTTCTTCCCTTTCTTTTCTCTCTTCTCCTTCTTTCCTCCTTTCTTTCTTTCTTTTCTTCCCTTTCTTTCTTTACTTCTTTCATCCCTTTCTTTTCTAACCATTCTTTTTTCCCCTTTCTTTTCTTCCCTTTCTTTTCTTTCCTTCTTTCCTTTTTCATTCTTTATTCCCTTTCTTGTCTTTCTCTCCCCATTCCACTCTTTCCTTTCCTTCTCTGGTGATTCAGCCAGTAAGACTGTTTTTCAAAAGAAAAGCTTTCTTTTTCTCCTTTCTTCTCTTTCCTTTCTTTTTCCCTTTCCCTTCCCTTTCTTTTCTTCCCTTTCTTTTCTTCCCTTTCTTTTTTCCTTTCTTTTCTTCCCTTTCTTTTCTTCCCTTTCCTTTCTTCCCATTCTTTTCTTCCCTTTTTTTTCTTTACATTTTTTCTTCCCATTCTTCCCCTTCTTTTCTTCCCTTTTCTTTTCTTCCCTTTCCTTCTTTACCTTTTTGTTCTTTCTTCCCTTTCTTTTCTTTCTCTCCCTCTCTTTCCTTTCCTTCTCTGGTGATTCAGCCAGTGAGTCTGTTGTTTTTCAAAAGAAAAGCTTTCTTTCTCTCCCTTTCTTTCTTCGCTTCCCCTTTCTTTCTTCCCCTTTCTTTCTTCCCCTTTCTTGTCTTCCCTTTTCTTTTCCTCCCTTTATTCCTTTTCTTTTCTTCCCTTTCCTTTCTTTACTTTCTTTTCTTTCTTTCCCTCTCTTTTTTTTTTCTTTCCTTCTTTGGCGATTCAGCCAGTAAGTCTGTTTCTTTTTCCCATTTCTTTCTTCTCTTTCCTTTCTTTCCCTTTCTTTTCTTCTTCCCTTTCTTTTCTTTCCCCTTTTCTTCTTTTTCTTTTCTTTTTGTTCTTTCTTTTCTTTCTTCTCCCTCTCCCCTTCCTCTCCTTCTCTGGTGATTCAGCCAGTAAGTTTGTTGTTTTTCTTTTCCCCTTTCTTTCCCCCTTTTTTGTTTCTTTTTTTCCCCTTTTCTTTTTTCTTTTCTTCTTCCTTCTTTCTTTGTTCTTTTTCTTTCTCCCTCTTTTCTTTCTCTCCCTCTCCATCTCTTTCCTCTCCTTCTCTGGTGATTCAGCCAGTGAGTCTGTTGTTTTTGAAGAGAAAAGCTTTCTTTCTTTCCCTTTCTTTTTTCGCTTCCCCTTTCTTTTCTTCCCATTCTTTCCTTTCCTTCTTTCCCTTTTTGCTCTTTCTTCCCTTTCTTTTCTTTCTCTCCCTCTCCCTCTCTTTCCTTTCCTTCTCTGGTGATTCAGCCAGCGAGTCTATTGATTTTCAAAAGAAAAGCTTTCTTTCTTCCCCTTTCTTCCCTTCCCTTTGTTTTCCTCCCTTTATTCCTTTTTTTTCTTCCCTTTTCTTTTCCTCCATTCGCTCACACCACCTAACACAACCAACTATTACCACAGTAGGACAGATCGATCGATAATGTCTCTCAGATTCACTCTCTCTGGAGAGATAGGGACTGGGGGTCTTCGTTACATTTACTGGCTCTGGCCTTAACACTGTTAGAGCTCTACTGGCCCCCGACACTTAAATTGGACTTTACATAGGAAACGCCATATTGGGCTTCCCCTTTCCATGTGTACGGTACTAGTGCCTGGTTCAAAGTTCCCTAGTTTGGCTGTTGAGTGTATGGTGATTACCCCCCGTCCCACACAAGGTGTAAGGACCCTTTGAGCTCTATATTGCTTAAGGCATGAGAAACCGCTGATTGGTGGATGATCCCACCAGGTTTGCCTGCGTATATTGTTTTGTATACTGTGCACCACTGCAAGCTCCTGAAGAAGTGCCTACGGGCACGTAACATGTAGAGTTTTCTTCACTACATCTCTACCACCAACCAGCTGCTTCTTCCATTTGACATCATCTCATTTTGAATCATTGATCGATCTGTTCCACTGTGGTAATAGTTGATTGTGTTAGGTGGTGTGAGCGTCGTTTAGACCAAACACCAGGTTTTGTTTTTAACATGTCGTGCTAATAATGTGAATTTTAACCACTTTCTGCCCGCCCACCGTCAAATGACGGCTGGGTGGTGCGGCTCTCGTTCTGGGTGGACGTCATATGACGCCCCCCGGGGGCACGCATTACGGTGATCGTGGCCGCGCCGTGTTGCTAGGCCGTGGCTCTTAAACCATGTGATCGGCTGTGTCCAATCACAGCCGGTCACATGCAAACACAGAGATGCGGGTAATCGGCGCTCCTCACCTCACACTGACAGAGTGTGAGGAAAGGAGAGCGATCAGCAGCATCTCCTCACAGGTAACAGCTAGGTATGTAATAAGGGCACTGATCATCAGTGCCCTGATTGCAATTAAATGCCCACCAGTGCCAGCAATGATTGCCCACCAGTACCTGCAATCAGTGCCAACCAGTGCCCACAATTGCCACCAATATGTGCCCACAAGTGCCAGCAATCAGTGGCCATTAGTGATGCCAGTCAGTGCTGGCTATCAATGCCCATCACTACTGCCCAATAGTGCTGCCCATCCGTGCCGCCCATCCATGCCGCCTATCCGTGCCGCCTATCCGTGCCCACCCCACCGGTGCTGCCTATCTTTGCCCAGTGCCACCCATCAGTGTTGCATATCAGTGCCACCTATCAGTGCCCATAAGTGCGGCATATTCGTGCCTCCTCATCAGTGCCACCTAATCAGTGCCCATAAGTTCTGCCTCATCAGTGCCCATAAGCGCCACCTCATCTGTGCCCATAAGTGCAGCCTATAAGAAAAACTTTATTTTTTTATTTTTTTGGGGGAAAAAATAAAAAACCCAGTGTGATTAAATACCACCAAAAGAAAGCTCTATAGAAAATGATAAAAATGTCATCTGAGTACAGTGTTGTATGACCGCGCAATTGTCATTCAAAGTGTGACAGAGCTGAAAGCTGAAAAATGGCCTGGGCAGGGGGTGTAAGTGCCCGGTATCGAGGTGGTTAAAGATGAATAAAAGTTCATTTTGTATTTCAACGCTACAGATGTGCCTCTAAAGTCCATGTTTCCTTCTTTTGAATACATTTTACTTTTAGTAGTGGATGTGTATGGATTATTTTGGGAGGCTAAAGAGATCATTTACTGTCACTTTACACTTTGCTGCAACACATAAAAAAAGGAATAAAGAAAATGAAAATAAAAAAAGGAGCTCACAATTATTACTGTTTTGCAGTCTGGGTGCATGACTCTAATAATATAGGAATCTTCAATTGGGCTTTACCAGCGCTCAGCATGTAATGAATCCTGCCCATGATACAATGTAACAAGAATGAGAACATCGGGGATTGTTTCTGATTACACCAAACAAGAATTCTATTCCTTGAATCGCCAATCATAGATACTCAAATCATCAAACTATCTCATTTAAGCTCCCAGGAAGCCTATTTTACTGTAAATTGGTTCCACGTTAATTGGAATTTTTTTGGGGGAAAAAAAAAGAGAAAATAAAAGAAACAGAAAATATGTTATTGCAATGTTTACCCTTTCACTGCCAGGCACTGTCTTCTATTTTGCACATCAAGCAAACTAAAATTGCTGTCCAACAAGAAGATAGACATGTGCACAATAGAAAAAATTCATTTATTTTCGTTTCGTTTCTTTTGTTTCCGTTGATTCGTAACGATTCGTAAATTCGTAAGTCGTCGGTGTTCGCATTCGTAACGATTCGTATTTTCGTAAGAGTTATTTTTTCGTTGATTCGTTTTTCCGTTAGTTTAATTTTCGTTTATTTGAAATTCGGACGCATTCGTATTTTCGTAGATTTAGTTACATTCGTACTTTCGTTAGATTGATTTATTCGTACTTTCGTAACATTGTTTTCGTAGATTCGTAATCGGAGCATAATTCATAATTTTATGTCATGTGTATGATATTATTACATTGTAAGAGACACGGAAAATTCCGAATCGAAAAAAAAAGTTAGGAATGTACAAATTTTTTTGTTCAATCTATTCGAAGCACGTTAAGCAGCGCCATTGTAAGAGACACGGAAAATGACGAATCGAAAAAAAAAAAGTTACGAATGTACGAATTTTTTCGTTCAATCCATTCGAAGCACGTTAAGCAGCGCCATTGTAAGAGACACGGGAAAATACGAATCGCAAAAAAATAAAGTTAAGAATGTACGAATTTTTTCGTTCAATCCATTCGAAGCACGTTAAGCAGCGCCATTGTAAGAGACACGGAACATTACGAATCGGAAAAAAAAAAGTTACGAATGTACGAATTTTTTCGTTCAATCCATTCGAAGCACGTTAAGCAGCGCCATTGTAAGAGACACGGAAAATTACAAATCGAAAAAAAAAAAAAAGTTACGAATGTACGAATTTTTTCGTTCAATCCATTCGAAGCACGTTAAGCAGCGCCATTGTAAGGGACACGGAAAATTACCAATTCAACAAAAAAAAAAAAGTTGTTCCTGTTTTCGTTTTTCGGATTTTCTTCTTTCGTAGTTTCGTTGTTTCTAATTTGGTTATTTCGGATTTTCGTTGTTTTTCGTATTCGTTCAATTCGAACATTCGTTATTTGTTAAAATTTTTAGCTGATCGTTCGTTCATTCGTACGATAACGAATGAACGAATATAACGAATTTTAACGAAAAAAAAAAAAACGAAACGAATTGCACATGTCTACAAGAAGACATATACTTTGCCAAAAGCTCAGGACGTACTGGTACTGTTCATTAAAGGGGTTGCAAACCTTCGTGTTTTTTTTCACCATAATGCATCCTATGCATTAACCACTTCAATACCTATTCTGGCACTTCTCTCCTTCATGTAAAAATCATAACTTTTTTGCTAGAAAATAACTCGGAGCCCCCAAACATTACATATGTTTTTTTTTTAGCAGACACCCTAGGGAATAAAATGGCGGTCATTGCAACTTTTTATCTCACACGGTATTTGCGCAATAGTTTTTCAAACGCCTTTTTTAAAAAAAAATAAAAAAACAGTTTCATGATTTAAAAAATAACAAAACAGTAAAGTTAGCCCAATTTTTTTATATAATATGAAAGATGATGTTACGCCGAGTAAATAGATACCTAACATGTCACACTTTAAAATTGCGCACAATCGTGGAATGGCGCCAAACTTCGGTACTTAATAATCTCCATAGGCGACGCTTTATTTTTTTTTTACAGGTTACCAGTTTAGAGTTACAGAGGAGGTCTAGTGCTAGAATTGTTGCATGCGCTCTAACGCACGCAGCGATACCTCACATGTGTGGTTTGAGCGGCGTTTACATATGTGGGCCGGACTTACGTGTGCGTTCGCTTCTGAGCGCGAGCTACCGGGGACAGGAGCGTTTTAAATTTTTTATTTATTTTTTTACTTAATTTCTTTTTACACTTTAAAAAAAAAATGTGAACATCCCTTGTAATAGGAATGTATGTGACAGGTCCTCTTTATGGAGAGATGTGGGGTCAATAAGACCACCACATCTCTCCTCCAGGCTGGAAAGCATGAGATCGGTAAAAAAAATTCACAGATCCCATGCTGACAGCCGCGACCGCGGCTTTGTTTACTTCCGGGTACCAGGCGTGACGTCATAACGTCGCGCCCGGGCCTCCAATGGTCATAGAGATGACTGGAAATCTCTATGCTCATCATCCGGCGGCGGGCGATTCTTTCTCCGGGCCCCCGATGGCACTGGAGAGCCCGGAGAAGCACCGGATGGCGGCGGGAGAGGGGGATGTCCCCTCCCGTTGCCTATAAGAACGATCAAGCGGCAGAACTGCCGCTATGGTCGTTCTTATCGTGCACAGTATCGCCGGCCGGAAAGATTGATATCTGAATGGTGCCTGTAGCTATAGGCATCATTCAGATATCCCCACTCAATGTCAAGGACGTCATATGACGTCCTTGGTATTGAAGTGGTTAAGGTGAAGAAACACCTGTCAGTGATGGCCCCACCCCCCCCCGTTTTACTTGACCCACTGTCAAGAGACGCGCTGTCTCTCTCTGCCCGGGGTTCTCGGCTCTTGATTGGATACATTGATAGCAGCGCAGCCATTGGCCTCATGCTGCTGTCAATAAAATCCAATGACACGAGCGCCGGGGGGCGCGGCCTCTATGGACGCTGAATGCTGGACTCAGGAGCGCGCAAGGTAATCCTCCCAGGAGAACACTTCTCCTAGGGGGGTCATCTGATGTGGGGAGGAGCCGAGAGAGCCACCGGGGACCCCAGAAAGATGAGGTTTGGGGCCACTCTGTGCAAAACGAGCTGCCCAGTGGAGGTAAGTAGGATATGTTTATTATTTAACCACTTCCCGTGCGCACTCAATCCCAACCCCTTACCACGTGATCAGCTGTCAGCCAATGATCATGTGATGTAAACAAAGCTGGTAGCGTGAGGAAAAAAAAAAAAAACAATCACCGGCGGCTGTGAGAGGGACATCAGTCCCGATTGTGGAGAGCCTCTGCAGAGGCTTCTGTGCCCACCTGTGCCACCTACCAGTGCCCACCAGCACCACCTACCAGTGTCTACAGTACCACACATCAGGGCCCACAGTGTCACCTTTCAGTGCCCAGTGTCACCTATAAATGTCACCAATCAGTGCCTCATCACCAGTGCTGCCTACCAGTGCCCATCACGGCCAATCAGTGTCGCCTTATCTGTGCCTATCAGTGCAGCCCATCAGTGCAGCCTCATCAGCGAATATCAATGAAGGAGAAAAATTACCCGTTTGCAAAAAATTTTAACAAACTATGAAATGTTTTTTGTTTTTTTTCAAAAATTTCTGTCTTTTTTTGTTTGTTTAGAAAAAAAATTTAAACCCAAGTGGTGATTAAATACCACCAAAAGAAAGCTCTATTTGGGTGAAAAAAATGATAAAAATGGCATTTGGATACAGTGTAGTATGACCGCGTAATTGTCATTCAAAATGTGACAGCGCTGAAAGCTGAAAATTGGTCTGGGCAGGAGGGGGGTTTAAGTGCCCGGTAACCAAGTGGTGAAAAAAATAAATAAAAACGAACCCTTACAATCACTTTAAGTATCACCCCTGATATACAATGTTTATCAAAACTACAGTAGACATAGACTAAAATTCATTATTCATGCACATAAATAGAGGTATGGCTGTTCATCCATCGAAACTGCATATACATTTGGGTTAAAATGATATACATTCCTCGGCACTTTATTAGGTCCCCCTTGCTAGTACCGGGTTGGACCTCATTTTGCCTTCATTCTTGATGGAATAGATACAATAAGGTGTTGGAAACATTCCTCAGAGATTTTGCTCCATAGTGACATGATAACATTACACAGATGCTGCAGATTTGTCAGCTGCCCATCCATGATGCCAATCTCCGGTTCCACCACATCCTAAAAGTGCTCTGTTGGATGAGATCTGGTGAGTGTGGAGGCCATTGGAGTACAGTGACCTCATTGTCCAGTGGGGAGATGATTGGAGCTTTGTGACATGGTGTATTATCCTGCTGGAAGGAGCCATCAGAAGATGGGGACACTGTAGTCATAAAGGGATGGACATGGTCAGCAACAATACTCAGGTAGGCCGTGGGGTTTAATTGATGCTCAATTGGTACTAAGGGGCCCAAAGTGTGCCAAGAAAATATCCCCCCCCACACCATTACACCACCACCAGCCTGATCCTGTGATACAAGGCAGGATGGATCCATGGCTTTCATGTTGTTTACACCAAATTCTGACCCGACCATCTGAATGTCGCAGCTGAAATCCAGACTTGTCAGAGCAGGCAACGTTTTTCCAATCTTCTATTGTCCAATTTTGGTGATCCTGTGCCAATTGTAGCCTCGGTTTCCTGTTCTTAGCCTACAGGAGCGGCACCCGGTGTGGTCTTCTGCTGCTGTAGACCATCTGCTTCAAGGTTCGATGTGTTGTGCATTCAGAGATGGTATTCTGCATACCTTGGATGTAACGAGGGGTTATTTGATTTACTGTTGCCTTTCTATCATCTGGAACCATAAACAAGGCATTTTCCTCGACACAACTGCCACTCACTGGATATTTTCTCTTTTTTGGACCATTCTCTGTAAACCCGAGAGATGGCTGTGCATGAAAATCCCAAGTAGATCAGCAGTTTTTGAAATACTTGGACCAGCCCGTCTGGCACCAACAACCATGCCACGTTCAAAGTTAAAATCTCCTTTCTTCCCCATTCTGATGCTCGGTTTGATCTTCAATAAGTTGTGTTCACCACGTCTAGATGCCTAAATGCATTTAGTTGCTGCCATGTGATTGGCTTATTAGCAATTTGTGTTACCAAGCAATTGAACAGGTGTATCTAATAAAGTGTCCGTGAGTGTATATATAGTCAATATTCTCATAAAACATTATTAATTGAAAATACAACATGAATGGGGAAAATTACGCATTATGGCCACTAGATGGTGTTGAGTATTATAAGAAATAAGTATGCTCCTCAGCTCCATCTAGTGGCCGTAATGTGGTATTTTCCCTAGTCCCACTTTTTTTCCCCTATATATAACTTTAGACTTAGGCCACTTTCACACTGAGGCGCTTCTAAACTGCCAGTAAAAACAGTGCTTTTGAAGAGCTTTTCAGGCGCTTTTGAAGAGCTTTCCATTCATTTCAATGGGGAGGGGAGTTTTTCACAGCCCTGCCAGCACACTGCCCCAGTGTGAAAGCGTTCATTGATTTTAATGGAAATACGTTTTCGTGAGCTTTTTAGGCGCTGTTTTTCGCATGAAAGCACCTGAAAAGCGCCTCAGTGTGAAAGTGGTCTTACAGAGAATATTGTCGAAGAACATTCCATTTTTCCCAATTTGCATAAAATTAATTTACATTCAGTTTCAGATCAACAGCTATACTATTTTTTTTTTATAACTACACCCCATAAAAAATGCATCAAGGTAATAAGTAAACATGTAAATTTAAAATTGTGTGCTTTTGCATACCATTGAAGATCAGGGCACAGAAAACGGTATATAAGTAACCTACATATAAAACTTTTACTACATCATCTATTCAGTGTTAGGCCTCATGCACACGGACGTTTTAAAAAATGGGCTGTAAAGCTAGTACAGACGCCAGGAAAAAAAGCAGCGTTAAGAAAGCTATTTTTTCTGCGTTTTGCATTGAATTCAATGCACGTTAAGCCGCGCTAGCTTTCAGCCGCGTTTCTCTGTCTCTATTCAAAATTAATGATTCCCTATGGGAGCCCATTGATTTGAATAGAAGTCGTACCAGAAGTCGGATCAAGATGATCCGACTTGCGGTGCGACTTGAGTGCTGAGGATCTTGAAGGGGAACCCTGCAAAAATGTAAAAAACATTTTTGCGTGAGGTCCCCTCCCAAGATGATACCATGCCCTTCAGTCTGGTATGGAACTTAAGGGGAACCCCACACCGAAAAATGGCGTGGGTTCCCCCCAAAGATCCATACCAAACCCTTATCCAAGCACACAGCCCGGTAGGTAAGGAAAGGGGGCGAACACCGCCCCCCTCCTGAACCGTACCAGGCCGCATGCCCTCAACATGGGGGGGTTGGTGCTTTGGGGCAGGGGGGCCCTGCGCCCCCCACCCCAAAGCACCTTGTCCCCCGCCTGGTATCGTGTTGGGGGGGGGACCTCACGCTAAATTTTTTATTTTATTTTTGCGGGGTTCCCCTTCAAGATCCTCAGCACACAAGTTGCACCGCAAGTCGGATCATCTTGATCCGACTTCTGGTACGACTTCTATTCAAATCAATGGGCTCCCATAGGGAACCATTAATTTTGAATAGAGACAGAAACGATGGACGGACGAGGCTTAACACAGCGTTAAGCCTCGTTAATTGCCGTTTAACACCTTTTGCCGGCGTCTGAAGTTTTTACAGCTCTAACGCTGGAGCCTCAGAATGCACTGGTCCTGGTTTTTTTTTTTTACAGCTTAAAAACGCCTATGCCATTTGCAGCTCAAAAACGCCTAGGTGGGCATGAAGCCATAGACTAACATGGACAGGCGTGTTTAAGCTGCAAAAACACTCAAAAAAGCGTCTGTAAAAACGTCCGTGTGCATGAGGCCTTATACTAAAATGAAGGTCTTTCATCAGGGCATAAACAATGTGGCAAAAGGTATCAGATTGGTGATGGTTCCAAAGATAACAGCTAAATGCACATTAATAAAATACTTTGTTCTCTTGAGACAACTCTTTGGAAATGTTTTCGTTTATGCTAGGGTCGTTTTAGTGTCTTTTTGTTTTCCTTTTTTTATTAAATTTTATTAAATATTAAATTTTGTTACCATTACCATGACCACTTGTGGTCTTTGGTGAACTTCAAAATTTGGAACCTTGCTTTCAGTCATTTTCCATTTGGCTTTGTCTTCCACAATCTTGCATAGCTCCTCTTCAGCAAAGGTTCTTGCAATACAACCCAAAAAATTGGCATTTTTTTTTTACTTTACTATTCTCAAAAGACTGATGTGTGCCACAATGCACATGTGGTGACATGTCCACTTTACAAAGACCATAGTCCGGCCTCTCTCAACCTTTTTTCCACCTTTGAAATGAATTTCAGATCTTGAGGAATTCCTGCTAAACACAATTTGTTCGGGTCACTGGAAAAAAATGCCTTTTACGTTGATGGTCAGAATGCCACCCTTACAGAAAAATAAAAAGCTCCACAATTGGTCTAAATATCTTCTAGACAATGGTATTATTGAGAAACACCTGGTTATCTTGAGACGCGTAATATCATTGTGTGCGAGGTGTGGAGGGCAACACAATTTAAAATAATTCATAGAGCTTACTTCCCATTTTGGATGGACGGAATGAACCCTTCACAGTCTGTTTGTTCTTGGTGTGGCCTCCACCGTCCTACGTTATATCACCGCTTCTGGATGTGCAATCTAATTTCTACAGATTGAGATGAGGTACTCTTTTATATTTTTAGCATTACTTCCATTCAACTCACCAAGGATCCAACGATTTGCCCGTTCGGATATGATGGGCAGCCCACCCAAGATTTATCCTCAACACCTCTGAGGCTCGCTCAGTGGATTCATATCTGTCTGCTCATAGCTCGAAGAGTGTTGCTTAAAGCATGGACTTCAACCTTGGCGCCACATTTCTCAGCCGTCAAAAAAGAGCTGAAGTCGCTCCTTTCCTTGGAAAAACTAGATACTATCCTACAAAATTATGGGCCCACTAAGAGTTTTTTTTACTAGGTGGAAACGATTCATGGAGCATTCCCTTTCCACTTCAGAAATTTCTCTTCTTATGAAACCATTTCAGTATACTGATTGGTACCTGAGAGTGGACCTCACCAATTCTAACCTTTTAATAGCACTGAGTTCTGTTCCTTTTTTGGGCCAATTGCTTTCTGAGTGTTTGAATCTCATGTTTTTAGATTAAATACTTTTTTATGTTTGGTACTAGACATTCCCAGTGCTAGTGTAGCACAGCTTGCAGTACATTAGAGTAAATTGCTGTTCTATCGCTATGAAGTTTTTTTTTCTCTCTCTTTTTTTTCTCACTCTCTTTTTCATACTTTAGCAATAGCTGAAAGAACCTTAGAGTTCCACACCCTGGTTGAGAATGGTGACATTAGACATCTCAATAGTCCCCTGATGTTTCTCCCATAAGACACAAATGGAGATGGAGTACTCTGTAATCTTGATCTCCTTCTTCCTTGGCTTCTGATGCTGCAATAAGCATGAAACTGGAAATGCCAAGGACAAAGTACTCGGTTTGTTCACAGCTACGCAGAAATCGGTGAACATGACACTGTGTCAGGACCTGGACCTGGACCTGAACCCAGGTCCTCTTTTGTCTCTGATGGTAACTCTTTTTGCTGAGCCACCTGAGATGCTGGACACTAGACATGGGAGCTGTCAAAAAATTTGTTTCGTTTCGTTCCGTTTCGTATAAAAAAAAAAATGTATAGTTCGTGTACGAAATTTAATTTAGATTCGTACAAATTTCGTACGAATCGTTAATATAGTTACGAATAATAACGAATTATCCGAAAACGTATTAACGTTACATAACACAAGTCTATTGTCTATTGTTCACCAATCATTTAGAGGAAGTACAAAATCCGAAATTTAATTTACAAATACGAAGTTTCGTATTTCGTACTTCCTCTGAGTGATTGGCGAACAATAGACAGTAGACTTGTGTTATGTAACGTTAATACGTTTTCGGATAATTCGTTATTATTCGTAGAGTGTCGATATTCGTTATACTGAATCTCGAATTCATTTGAATCATTCGCTATATCCGCTATAATTTCTTTCATATTAGTTGAAATTCGTCATTTGGTAGTTTGGATTCGGATAATTTGGATCCGAAATTCGTAAACGAAATTTCGTATTTCGTACAGAATTCGTATTCGTAAAAATTCGTAATTCGGATTCGTACGAATGTACGAATGTACGAATTTCGAAAAATTCATACGAATTTCCGATTCGTACGAAACTAATCGCACATGTCTACTGGACAGCTCCCTGACTGATCTCTTAAGACAGGGGTGCCCAAGCTCTTGAAGAGCGAGGGCCACTTTAGCACCTTGGCAGCTGGTCGCGGGCCACAATGAGCAGAGCGGGCAGATGATAGGTCTGTGTCCACTGTGCATATGCAGAGAAGAGAGAGACACAGCCCGCTCTACTCTATGGACCCTCCGATTCACCCAGATAGAAGGGGACGGACATCCTTCTGTTTTTTTAAGCAGATCGAACTGGAGATAGGCAGGTGTAAAAGGACGCAGGCCAGTTTAAATGTGCCACTCTATAGAGGTGATCGTGTGAAAGAAGCCTTAAGCCTCGTACACACGATCCGATTGTTGGCCAACAGAGCGTCAAACTTTTGTCCAATTTGCGTGTGCCAGGAACTTGTCTTGCAAACTAACGGCACACAATTGTCGGCAAACAAACACTAACGTAGTGACATACTACGTGGAATTTCAGCTCTTGAGCGCCACCCTTTGGGCACCTTCTGCTAATTTCGTGTTTGGTGAGCATTGATTCCGAGCATGCGTGTTTTGTACTTTGGACTTTTGTGTGACGGACTTGTGTACACACGATATGAAAATCTGACAACAGACCGATGTCCGCCAAAAATTTACTAGCCTGCCATCCAACATTTGTTGGTGGAAAGTTGGAAAACAATTGTCTGAAGGAGCGTACTAACTGTCGGATTTTAGGCAAACAGTCTGTCATCACACAATTCCCTGCCGAAAATCCGATCGTGTGTACAAGGCTTAAGGCTGCTTTCACACTGATGCACTGAGGTTTACCTGCACCTTAACAGACCTCAATCTTCACTTCTTCCTCAGGATTCCTGCAGGTATCGCTGGTTGCTGCTGTCTCCCAGGTGGGTATGGCTGGTGGCAGCTGCTGGCTGTCTTTCAGGGTGGGTACGGCTGGTGGGTCCTGTTGGCTGGTACTGTTGGCTGGTACTGGGGGGTACGGCTGGCTGGTACTGGTGGGCACTGCTGGCTGGTACTAGTGGGTACTGCTGGCTGGTACTAGTGGGTACTGCTGGCTGGTACTAGTGGGTACTGCTGGCTGGTACTGCTGGGTACTGGTGGCTGGTACTGGGGGGTACTGCTGGCTGGTACTGCTGGGTACTGCTGGCTGGTACTTCTGGGTACTGGTGGGTACTGCTTCTGGGTACTGGTGTGTACTGCTGGATGGTACTTCTGGGTACTGGTGGTTACTTTTGGCTGGTACTTCTGGGTACTGGTGGGTACTGCTGGCTGGTACTTCTGGGTACTGGTGGGTACTGGTGAGTGGTACTGCTGGGTAATGGTGGGTGGTGCTTCTGGGTACTGGTGGGTACTGCTGGCTGGTACTTCTGGGTACTGGTGGGTACTGCTGGCTGGTACTTCTGGGTACCGCTGGGTACTGGTGTGTACTGCTGGGTGGTACTTCTGGGTACTGGTGAGTACTTTTGGGTACTGCTGGCTGGTATTTATGGGTACTGGTGGGTACTGCTGGCTGGTATTTATGGGTACTGCTGGCTGATTCTTGATCCCCCATACCTGCCATCAGTGTGATAAGAGCGGCGCTGGAGGAAGCATGCGGCTGCAGTAGAGAGCAGAGCCAAGGATTCCTGTATCGCTCCGGGAACTGTCACAGGCGGAGCACATTTGGTATCACTCCCTGCCATCCCAGAGCAGGAGGCGTGGGCCACCTCAGATGAGCCTGTGTCATCTGCCAAGGTGAACTGCTTGTATACCTATTCTGCTGGTCAGTGGGAGTTTCTCCACTGCTATATTTACGGGTCTCTAAACCTGACCCTGGACCGTACCACACTGATCTCCCTACTAAACTCTAAAGCAGATAAGCCTTGCAAGATCACAGGAGGGACCCTGAAGTATGGAAA
The DNA here is from genome assembly GCA_028564925.1 of Lithobates sylvaticus. Taxonomy (NCBI): domain Eukaryota; kingdom Metazoa; phylum Chordata; class Amphibia; order Anura; family Ranidae; genus Lithobates; species Lithobates sylvaticus. The sequence goes on from CM053030.1 coordinate 513,717,212, forward strand.
TGGCTGGGGGAGGATGGGAGGAAGATTTCAAGTAATCTGACAGCCAGCAGCACAAGGGGCACATTGGATTGACTGTCATTTTCTTTGTGTTGATTTTTCTTGGGCTAAACTTAGGCTTTAAATTACATTGATGGTCATGACATATTACATACATCATTGGCTACCCAGGGGTGGGTGTAGCCTTAATGCATGCAACAAATTCTAGGCAGCCAAGGGGTTAAAATATGTTCCTTACACTGACAATGATAACAGCGAGACATCATGAGAATTCATTTTCTTTGCGGTTTGCAGCGTAATCATGTCTGGAAATATCCTCAGAGTATTCCCATCATTTATAATGATACAAATTAAACGCTGTCATTGACTTCCAGTAATTTCTCTAAACGTGCCTAATGATTAAATAGTGGTGGAGGTTTTATAAAGTGTCAAAAATAGGGAAAGTTTAATGTGAGATGTATAGGGGGGACTGCAATATATTTTTCGCACATCTTGAGTAATTGTGAAACTTAAATAAAAGGAAGTTTTAAAGTATTCTTTCTGTACCATCAACCACTTGGGATGAGCTTGATTTTCGAATCGAACGTAAGTCGATTTGAACATCGGGTGTTCGCCCGTTGGCCGAACAGCGAACATTATGGGGTGTTTGTGGGAAATTTGAGCGCCGTGGAACGCCCCATAATGCACTGCGAGATCGTAGTGCATTGCTGTATGATGATTGGCCAAAGCATGCACCTGACCTGAGATAAGATCCCCAGTAAAACAGTTATATTATAGTGATATTCAGTAGGTGCTATATATAGGGCTTAAATAAAAAAAAATAATTAACAATGAATCAGTCAAATGATTAACAGCTGTTGACCTGGGGGAAGGGGGGGGGTAGTAGACCAGAAGAGCATAGACCAATGACTAGGTGGCAAAGAGGAACAGAAACTGGGGATCTTATCTTATCAAGGTGAAAGAAACAAATGATACAGGATTTCGCCCAGGAGACCCATTCTGCCACAGTATATCTGCGCAAACCCGTCAGGAACCGGTTAAGGGGAACCCCGCACCAAAAAAAAAATAAAAAAATGGCGTGTAGGCCCCCCCAAAACCCATACCAGGCCCTTTAGGTCTGGTGTGGATTTTAAAGGGAACCCCGCGCCTAAAATTAAAAAGAAAATAGTGTGGTGGTCCCCCCCCCCCAAAAACCCACTCCAGATCCTTATCTGAGCATGCAACCTGGCAGGCCGCAGGAAAAGGGGGGGCGAGAGAGAGCGCCCTCCTCCTTAACCGTACCAGGCCACATGCCCTCAACATGGGGACAAAGCACCTTGTCCCCATGTTGATGGGGACAAGGGCCTCATCCCCACAACCCACAACTTAGGCTTTAAATTACATTGATGGTCATGACATATTACATACATCATTGGCTACCCAGGGGTGGGTGTAGCCTTAATGCATGCAACAAACTCTAGGCAGCCAAGGGGTTAAAATATGTTCCTTACACTGACAATGATAACAGCGAGACATCATGAGAATTCATTTTCTTTGCGGTTTGCAGCGTAATCATGTCTGGAAATATCCTCAGAGTATTCCCATCATTTATAATGATACAAATTAAACGCTGTCATTGACTTCCAGTAATTTCTCTAAACGTGCCTAATGATTAAATAGTGGTGGAGGTTTTATAAAGTGTCAAAAATAGGGAAAGTTTAATGTGAGATGTATAGGGGGGACTGCAATATATTTTTCGCACATCTTGAGTAATTGTGAAACTTAAATAAAAGGAAGTTTTAAAGTATTCTTTCTGTACCATCAACCACTTGGGATGAACTTGATTTTCGAATCGGACGTAAGTCGATTTGAACATCGGGTGTTCGCCCGTTGGCCGAACAGCGAACATTATGGGGTGTTTGTGGGAAATTTGAGCGCCGTGGAACGCCCCATAATGCACTGCGAGATCGTAGTGCATTGCTGTATGATGATTGGCCAAAGCATGCACCTGACCTGAGATAAGATCCCCAGTAAAACAGTTATATTATAGTGATATTCAGTAGGTGCTATATATGGTCCCATAGGGCTTAAATAAAAAAATGAATTAACAATGAATCAGTCAAATGATTAACAGCTGTTGAGCTGGGGGAAGGGGGGGTAGTAGACCAGAAGAGCATAGACCAATGACTAGGTGGCAAGGTGAAAGAAACAAATGATACGGGATTTCGCCCAGGAGACCCATTCTGTCACAGTATATCTGCGCAAGCCCGTCAGGAACCGGTTAAGGGGAACCCCGCACCAAAAAAAAAATAAAAAAATGGCGTGTAGGCCCCCCCAAAACCCATACCAGGCCCTTTAGGTCTGGTGTGGATTTTAAAGGGAACCCCGCGCCTAAAATTAAAAAGAAAATAGTGTGGTGGTCCCCCCCCCCCAAAACCCACTCCAGATCCTTATCTGAGCATGCAACCTGGCAGGCCGCAGGAAAAGGGGGGGCGAGAGAGAGCGCCCTCCTCCTTAACCGTACCAGGCCACATGCCCTCAACATGGGGACAAAGCACCTTGTCCCCATGTTGATGGGGACAAGGGCCTCATCCCCACAACCCTTGCCCTGTGATTGTGGGTGTCTGCGGGCAGGGGGGCTTATCGGAATCTGGAAGCCCCCTTTAACAAGGGGGCCCCCAGATCCCACCCCCCCCTCTATGTGAATGGGTATGGGGTACATTTTACCCCTACCTATTCACCAAAAAATAGTCAAAAAAGTAAAAACGACAGCAGACAGTTTTTGACAATTTCTTTATTAAAAAATAAAAATGTCCATCCATTTTCAATCACGACGCCGATGGTCCAGAGAAAAGAAAAAACAGAAAAACTCTGCCTCCATGGGAGGCGTCCAGCCGACTGCAGCCTTTTCACTGTGACAGCTGTTATATAGCCAAGGGCTGGGTCACACAGTGATATAACTGGGTTAACCTGCCCCTTCTGACATTGCGGGACACTTTTTTTATTTTTTATTTTTTAAATAAAGGAATTGTCAAAAACTGTTTGCTGTTGTTTTTACTTTTTTGACACTTTTTTGGTGAATGGGTAGGGGTACAATGTACCCCATAAGGATTGTGCGATAGGGGCGCTACATTACTTAAAAAAGTGATATATTCTAAATAAATACCATTAGTTATCATATACTGTTTGTAAAATGTAAATATAACCCACACCCTTGCAGGTAGGTGTAAATACTGTTATCGTGCTAATATATACACAATAAATTATACATGATCATTCACAATAACATATAACCATGTGCAAAAAAAATTATATATATGAGCAATATAAGATAGAAATCATATTATGCAAGAAAAAAATATGAGTCCCGTTAGAACAGTCACACCGTGACTTATGCAAAGTCCATTTGAATAAGTGAACCCCTCCAGAATGTTAATTGTGACAAGCACTCCTGTATATGTGACTTCCACAAATGCTATACAATCTTCTCACACGGTTAGATGACCCTTCACCATAGGAATCCACATTCAATCACCCAATAGTGATAAATAAGCTGGCTGCTTACCAGATTGTATTGACTACTTTATTTAAAAAGTTAGTCAATATCGCTTTTACAGGTTTGTGCCTGTTCACATATATGAGGACATGGGATGTTTAGCTGGTAACACTTCCTCTTTGGCAGCTCAGGCAGGATACATAAAAGGAGCAAAACACAGCCACATAGCGTAATACTGTATTTTATTTAAAAAGTGATTTAAAAAGCATAGCCAAATGGCTACTTACCTGTCACAGTGCCCGTCCCGGCACTGGGGCTGCTCGCATTCAAGATAGATAAACTGGTGGAGAAATGTTCTTGTCAGGCTCTCAGGACGCGGCGTACGTTCCAGTACATGCAGCCGACAACCAGGAGACCGGAAATGGGATGAAACGGATGACGGATGTGACCAGGTAACGCCTCGACGTACGTTTCGTTTACACGTCTTCAGGGGGCGTACCTGGTCACTAAGGTCAGTCATTTTTCTAATGCCGATCATCAGCTCATAGCCAATGGAAAGGTGTTGGTTTTTGCGCAGCCTCAGTCCCGCCCGAGCACTGAGAACAGGATATCGTTCGCACATTGCTAGTACATTAATTATTATAAAAAACATAATTACAGACATTTGAGCAGAATTGTTTTTGCTGGAAGTAAACCACATGTATATATCTCGCACTAAAGGCCCATACACACGAGCGGACTTTTTGACAACCAACATGCAAATTAGCTGTTTTGGACCAACATCCGACCGTGTGTACGCTCCATCGGACCAACTTTTTCCAGGTTTCATCTGACTTTTGTTGGCTGCGCCAACGGAACAACTTTCTGCCAACAAAAGTCTGATGGACCAAAGTCCGACCGTGTGTACACAAAACCAATCACTTTTGTACAAACCAATGCAGAACCAATGCAAAAGATCAGACAACAAAACAGAAGTTGACCAAAGGTGGCGGTAAAGAGCAGAAAAACCAAGTGATTTGGTGAAAGTTGGCTGAAAAAGTCCTGCCGTGTGTATGCAATACCAACTTGGGGCCAACGGCCTTTGGAAAAAAATCCACGGGAAAGTTGGTCCACGGTCCGATCGTGTGTATGAGGCTTTAGATGAACTTACATCGTACAATCTAAGGCCCAATTCACACCTATGCATTTTTAGTGCTTTTTGCATTTTGCAGATTTGCACTACAGAACGTGTTCTATAGGAAACCATGTTAAATGGACTGTAGTGCAAATCTGCAAAATGCAAAACGCACTAAAAATGCATAGGTGTGAATCAGGCCTAATAGCATATGGGTTGTTTAAATTATTACCTAGATCAGTACCGCATACTTCCTCTAGATGTCCCACTTTCTCTTTAGGTATACCTATGCAGTTTTTAGCTTGGCAATCCCATAGTGGTCTACCTGAGCTGCTGTCACAGCCCAATATATTCCAATATAGGGCATAGCAGAGCTGGCAGTAATGCTTAATGTGTTGGATAATAATTGAGAAGATTTTACTATATATTGTATTTTGATAGGGGATAATCTAAAAGAGCGGAACAACTCATAGGTTGGGCTCTATGCGTATTAAATCCTAAATGATGGTTGGTGGTGTCTAATTCTGTCAATACCACTCCTACCCTCCTCCTATTCATAAATTTATAATGCAAGATCGTAGTGCATTGCTGTATGATGATTGGCCAAAGCATGCACCTGACCTGAGATAAGATCCCCAGTAAAACAGTTATATTATAGTGATATTCAGTAGGTTCTATATATGGTCCCATAGGGCTTAAATAATTTTTTTTTTTTTTTAACAATGAATCAGTCAAATGATTAACAGCTGTTGATCTGGGGGAAGGGGGGGGGGGGTAGTAGACCAGAAGAGCATAGACCAATGACTAGGTGGCCAGGTGAAAGAAACAAAGAGTTGGAACAGAAACTGGGGATCTTATCTTATCTTAAGCCGTATATATATATATACAGTGTCTTGCAAAAGTATTCGGCCCCCTTGAACTTTTCAACCTTTTGCCACATTTCAGGCTTCAAACATAAAGATATAAAATTTTAATTTTTTGTGAAGAATCACCAACAAGTGGGACACAATTGTGAAGTGGAAGGAAATCTATTGGATATTTGAAACTTTTTTAGCAAATAAAAAACTGAAAAGTGGTGCGTGCAAAATTATTCGGCCCCTTTACTTTCAGTGCAGCAAACTCACTCCAGAAGTTCAGCGAGGATCTCTGAATGATCCAATGTTGTCCTAAATGACTGATGGTGATAAATAGAATCCACCCGTGTGTAATCAAGTCTCTGTATAAATGCACCTGCTCTGTGATAGTCTCAGGGTTCTGTTGAAAGCGCTGAGAGCATCATGAAGACCAAGGAACACACCAGGCAGGTCCGTAATACTGTTGTGGAGAAGTTTAAAGCCGGATTTAGATACAAAAAGATTTCCCAAGCGTTAAACATCCCAAGGAGCACTGTGCAAGCGATCATTTTGAAATGGAAGGAGTATCAGACCACTGCAAATCTACCAAGACCTGGCTGTCCCTCTAAACTTTCAGCTCAGACAAGGAGAAGACTGATCAGAGATGCAGCCAAGAGGCCCATGATCACTCCGGATGAACTGCAGAGAACTACAGCTGAGGTGGGAGAGTCTGTCCATAGGACAACAATCAGTCGTACACTGCACAAATCTGGCCTTTATGGAAGAATGGCAAGAAGAAAGCCATTTCTCAAAGATATCCATAAAAAGTCTCGTCTAAAGTTTGGCACAAGCCACCTGGGAGACACACCAAACATGTGGAAGAAGGTGCTCTGGTCCGATGAAACCAAAATCAAACTTTTTGGCCACAATGCAAAACGATATGTTTGGCGTAAAAGCAACACAGCTCATCACCCTCAACACACCATCCCCACTGTCAAACATGGTGGTGGCAGCATCATGGTTTGGGCCTGCTTTTCTTCAGCAGGGACAGGGAAGATGGATAAAATTGAGGGGAAGATGGATGCAGCCAAATACAGGACCATTCTGGATGAAAACCTGTTGGAGTCTGCAAAAGACCTGAGACTGGGACGGAGATTTATCTTCCAACAAGACAATGATCCCAAACATACAGCAAAATCTACAAAGGAATGGTTCACAAATAAACGTATCCAGGTGTTAGAATGGCCAAGTCAAATTCCAGACCTGAATCCAATAGAGAATCTGTGGAAAGAGCTGAAAACTGCTGTTCACAAACGCTCTCCATCCAACCTCACTGAGCTCGAGCTGTTTTGCAAGGAAGAATGGGCAAGAATTTCAGTCTCTCGATGTGCAAAACTGATAGAGACATACCCCAAGCGACTTGCAGCTGTAATCGCAGCAAAAGGTGGCTCTACAAAGTATTAACGCAAGGGGGCCGAATAATTTTGCACTTCACAAAAAATAATTTTGCACTTCACAAAAAATTCAAATTTTATATCTTTATGTTTGAAGCCTGAAATGTGGCAAAAGGTTGAAAAGTTCAAGGGGGCCGAATACTTTCGCAAGGCACTATATATATATATATATATATATATATATATATATATATATGGGATTTCGCCCAGGAGATCCATCCTGCCACAGTATATCTGCGCGAGCCCGTCAGGAACCGGTTAAGGGGAACCCCACACCAAAATTAAAAAAAAAATGGCGTGGAGGCCCCCCCAAAACCCATACCAGGCCCTTCAGGTCTGGTGTGCATTTTAAAAGGGAACCCTGCCCCAAAATTAAAAAGAAAATAGCGTGGTGGTCCCCCCCAAAATCCACACCGCAGGCCGCAGCAAGATTTATGGAGCGCCAACAGTTTGCGCAGTGATTTACAAAGTTAGGGCAAACAGTACAGTTACAATACAATTCAATACAGGAGGAATTAGAGGGCCCTGCTCATTAGAGCTTACAATCTAGAAATACTGTATTTATCGGCGTATAACACGCACCAGTGTCATTTGTAGCTTGCCCATTGTGATTTGCAGCTTGCCAGCGTCATTTGCAGCCTGCCCAGTGTCATTTGTAGCTTGCCCATTGTCATTTGCAGCTTGCCAGCGTCATTTGCAGCCTTGCCCACGTTTAAATTTCCGGCCGCCGAAAAAGACAGAACCGCCGCCGAAATAGGCCGAAGTGCCGCCGAAAAAGACCGAGCCGACTGTTCGGCTCCGCTCGGAGTCCCGCCTCTTTGCTGTTTCGGGAGCGAGCGCAGGGAGGCGGGACTACGAGCGGAGCTGAACAGTCAGCTCGGCCTTTTTCGGCAGGGCTTCGGCCTTTTTCGGCGGCTGTTCGGTCTTTTTCGGCGGTGGTTCGCTATTTTTCGACGCCGCTCGCTATTTTTGTCAATTTTTTGGGGGGTATCGGCGTATAACACGCACCCACGACTTTCCCCCGATTTTAAGGAGGGAAAAGTGCGTGTTATAGGCCGATAATCCTCTCTTCAGTTTATACAAAGGAAAAGAACGGGGTATAATAAACAAGACAGTAATGTTAATAACACTGTATTGAACTGTGGCTGACAGATACCAGTGTTCAAAAACGACTAGAAAAAAATTCTGAATAAATCACACAGATGGATTACACCCGAGAGTCCTCAAAGAGGATTTACAGATTTTCTGTAAAGGTGAACTTGCCCTTTAATCTACAAATCATGCTCTATCGGCATCAAGGAATTTGTACGCCTGGATAAAAAACTGGTTTCAGGAGCACATCCAGAGAGTAGGGATTAATTGCCTATTTTCTGGTTTGGAGTTGTAAGTGGGGTGCCCTGGGGCTCTGTTATGGGACCAATTCTGTTTAATTTGTTAATAAACGATATAGAGGTTGGAAAAATAGCTCAATGTTTGCCGACAATACAAAGCTAAGCATGGTTGAAAAGATGGAGTCTCTTCTGTCACAGGAGACAGACACTTATGAACAATGTTGCCAAATTTGGCTGCCTTGGAGGGTGCTAAGGGAATCCCATGAACTACGGAATCTGATTAGAGGTTGGAATGTAGGATGTGAAACTGGTGCAGAGTCGGGTTGAGTGAGGCGATTTTTTCTTGAGTAGCTATTTCTGGTAGTTCTATTTATTTATCTATTTATTTATTTATCTATTTTTATTTATTTATCTATTTTTTTTTATTTATTTTATTTTTTAATTATTATTTTTTTTCTTTATCTATTCATTTTTTGTGTTTTATGTGTGCGTGTGTTTTGTGTGATATACCTAACACTACTGTGGGAGCTGAAGATAGGGAGTAGAAATTTATATATTTTGTCTTGTCTAATTGGATGAAAGAAGATTTAAGGGTTTTAAATCTTTTTATAGCTTTTTATAGGGTTTAAGGATCTAGGGCATTGGTGGCGGACCATGGCCCTCCGGATGTTCTGGTGTTTTGGCTGCACTTCCCTTGATGCCCAACTACACTGCAAAGTTTGGGGGCGTCGTTGGGGGTGTGGGGCAGGGAGTCTGGGGTGCCGGGGTTCGCCATCACTGGTTTGGAGTATCACCTTGTGTGTTTTATTTTTTCTTCTTTCTAGGGACTCCGGCATTGTGTTGGTATATGTTCTATGTTTTATAATTTACTATAATGTGGTATAATCTGCCTTTATGTGGCAAGAAGAAAGCCATTGTGGAAAAAAGAAGCCATTGGTCCGTTTGCAGTTTGCGAGAAGCCATGTGGGGGACACAGCAAACACGTGGAAGAAGGTGCTCTGGTCAGATGAGGCCAAAATTGAACTTTTTGGCCGAAATGCCAAAGACTGTGGCGGAAAACTAAGACTACACATCACCCTGAACACACCATCCCCACCGTGAAACATGATGGTGGCAGCATCATGTTGTGGGGATGCTTTTCTTCAGTAGGGACAGGGAAGCTGGTCAGAGTTGATGGGAAGATGGATGGAGCAAAATACATGGAAATCTTAGAAGAAAACCTGTTATGCCGCGTACACACGATCGTAATTCTCGTCGGAAAAAACTGACAGTTTTTCCGTTGGAATTCCGCTCAGATCTGTGTTGCCTACACACGGTCACACCAAATTCCGGCGGTCAATAACACAGCGGCATAAAACACGTTCGACAGCACTATAAAAGTGAAGTTTAATGCTTCCGAGCATGCGTCGAATTGTTTCCGAGCATGCGTCTGAATTTTGCGTGTCGGAATTGCATACACATGATCGGAAAATCCGATAGAAAGGTTTTCCGTCGGAAAAATTGAGAACAGGTTCTCTATCCAAAGTCCGTCGGAAATTCCGACAGAAAAAGACCGTTGGGCATACACACGGTCGGAAAATCCGATGAAAAGCTCCCATCGGACTGTTTCCATCGGAAATTCCGACCGTGTGTACGCCGCATAAGACTGCACATCACCCTGAACACACCATCCCCACCGTGAAACATGGTGGTGGCAGCATCATGTTGTGGGGATGCTTTTGTTCAGCAGGGACAGAGAAGTTGGTCGGACTTTATGGGAAGATGGATGGAGCCAAATACAGGGCAATCTTAGAAGAAAACCTGTTAGAGTCGGCAAAAGACTTGAGACTGGGGTGGAGGTTCACCTTCCAGCAGGACAACGACACTAAACATACAGCCAGAGCTACAATGGAATGGTTTAGATCAAAGCATATTCATGTGTTAGAATGGCCCAGTCACAGTCCTGATCTAAATCCAATTGAGTATCTGTGGCAAGACTTGAAATTGCTGTTCACAGACGCTCTCCATCCAATCTGACAGAGCTTGAGATATTTTGCAGAGAAGAATGGGCAAAAATGTCCCTCTCTAGATGTGCAAAGCTGGTAGAGACATCCCCAAAAAGACTATAATTGCAGTGAAAGGGGGTTCTACAAAGTATTGACTCCGGGGGGCGCTATACAAATGCCCCCCCCCCCCCACACTTTTCACAGATTAATTTGTAAAATACTTTAAAAACCTTTAAAAAGATTTTAGTTAGGAGTATCAGAGTAAAGGGCGCTATACAAATGCACGTCACACTTTTTAGATATTTATTTGTAAAAAATGTTGAAAACCATTTATCATTTTCCTTTCACTTCACAATTATGTGCCACTTTGTGTTGGTCTATCTGTCACATAAAATCCCAATAAAATACATTTACGTTTTTGGTTGTAACATGACAAAATGTGGGAAATTTCAAGGGGTATGAATACTTTTTCAAGGCACTGTATTAAAAGAAAGAATGCGTTTAACAGTACAGTTATCCCTTACATCATCAGAGTCACATATGCAGAGTATCATGGCGATTGGTAAAAAAGGATGGCACTGAATCGGTACATAAGTACACGGTGATCCTTGCACTGAACGCACAATACATCGCCAGCTGCTTTCTCGAGTAATGAGATAATCACAGGCATTATTCTGTAATAATTACACAATAAATACAATAAGGGGTGATTGAGCTCCTGACGCGCCTCACCTTCTCGCAATTTTGCGCTGACCCCGGCAACAGTTCCTGCATTTTAATAAAATAATTGGTGCGCTGACCCCGAAGAGACGGCTTTGTGCGCCGGCTCTTGAGTGACATGTCAGCACCAGCTCATTGTGACACTTTGCTGAGTAGCAATTTACTTCTCTTTTATTTCGAAAAATTATCGCTTGACGCTGCAGGTAATTATCTGTGCGTGGCACTTTTTTTTTTGTGGCGGTTACAAAAAGTTCAACTCTTAAATCTGAATGCCAATTTTAATTTAACGGCATCATCAGCAATTCCCAGCATTACACATGACTTTGTTTGCAACGCCGAGTAGTCATTTGTTTTGTTAGTGATGTGAAATCATTTAAAAAGTGAAAGAAACTTTTAAAAAATGTTTCTTTTTATGATTTAAAAATGTAACTTATTTATAAATTTCATTACTTGCATTTTAAGGGCTCATTCACATGGGCAAATATTATTTTTGCCTAAGCTCCCAACTGTCCCTGATTTCGAGGGACTGTCCCTGATTTGTCCCTCTGTCCCTCATTCCTCCTCATTTGTCCCTCATTTTGCTCTGATCTATATAGTTGTATATAAAATGCACTTTTTATCTTTCAAAAAGTGTTTTCCAGAGCTAAAGCTTTTATCTGATTTCTGAATTGCTGCATTTGTAAATTCCAAAAGTCAATATAAAAGGAATAGTAATGGTAAAAAAATCACTTGTGTGTTTAACCAATCTTGTTTTTTTTGCACAATTCTCCTTTAAGGGGGCGTGTCAAGGGGGTGTGTCCTAGGCCTGCATACTTTTGCTGATAGGTGTCCCTCATTCTCATCTCAAAATGTTGGGAGGTGTGTTATTGCATTAGGGTGTGCACCTCAAACCAAAGCTCAAACACGCGTGTGTGTGTGTGTGTGTGTGTATATATATATATATATATATATATATATATATATATATATATAAAAATATGTAATATATAAATAAAATAAAATAAATATATATATACATAAAAAAAAGAAAATATATATATATATATATAAAAAAAATATATACCGTATATACTCGAGTATAAGCTGACCCGAATAAAGGCTCAAACACGCGTGCGTGTGTGTGTATATATATATATATATATATATATATATATATATATAAAATGTATATATATGTATGTATATATATGTATATATATATATATATATATATATATAATACATATATACAAAAAAAAATGTGTATATATATATATATATATATATATATATATATATATATATATATATATATATATATATATATATGTAAAAAAGAATATATATATATATATATATATATATATATATATATATATATATATATATATATATATATATATATATATATTGGAAGGGCGGGTACCGGCCTGAAGTTATGGGAGGAGCCCGGAGGGTATTTAAGCAGCCCAAAGGCCGCCGGTCTTTGTCGGTTTCCTGTGCGTGATATCTGATACGTCAGACATCTAGGACCGACTCGTTCGAGACAAGCGCTGTTGGTGCCGATTCGTGAGCTCCGTTTTCGTCTGTCCGTCTCCTTTTGTTGCAGTCCCGCGTCCGTGTTCATAAGTCGTGTTGTCCCTTCGTGTCGCACTCGTGTCGCCGAGTCGCAGTTTCGTACAAAGAGTCTGGTTCGGCTGTCGCAGGTAGGGCTTCGGCTCCCATGTTTTACGTTCTCATGCACTGCTTATCATGTCACTAAACTGTGGTCTGCGTAGCTCACGAACCACGCACTGCTTGTCTCGAAAACTAAACACTTACTCGCACGTTTTTGGTTGTACACGATCGGGAGCCATCTAGCGGCACGCACATTCAGGGCCGCCCGCCACTACACTCCGACCGATGCCGCATCCGGCACTCAAGGGTTCCCCTTTCGCGGTCGTGCTACGCAGTCTTCGAATCGTGCAAACGTGACTCATGCACGGGTGCCGTTCGCACTCACACGTATCGTTCATGTCCTGCCATTATTCGAATCGGTGGCGCCAGCGAGCGTGCCGAATCGCTATTTACATTCCGAAGCACTGTTGGCATACTAATTGTACGAATCACTTCGACCGTGTCGAAACATTTCACGTGTTAGCATGACAATCATTTCATCATTTCAAACGTGGCCAACGTATCAGGCCATTCGGTCATGCTAAATCATTTCGCATCAGTTAAACAGGGCGTTCATGCCATCGCTTCGATCCTGGTCCGGTCGCATCCATACGTGCTCCGATCGGGGCGATCCAGATGCACGACTACCCGGCCTCATTTCGATACATGCGCCAAGGGCGGAATCACATCACTGGTTACGTACATTCTTGATTCTTGCCCCTGTCATGGTATATCATTTCTGTCACCTTACCACGCCCGGCTTGTATGCAGTCACTTCCCTGCACTGATTCGGGTCGGCGTGCCCCAGGCCGGCCTCATTTCAATACATGCGCCAAGGGCGGAATCGCATCACTGGTTGCGTACATTCCTGATTCTTGCCCCTGTCATGGTATATCATTTCTGTCACCTTACCACGTCCGGCATGAATGCAGTCACTTCCCCGCACTAATTCGTGTCGGCGTGCCCTAGGCCCGGCCTCATTTCTATACATGCGCCAAGGGCGGAATCGCATCACTGGTTTGCGTACATTCCTGATTCTTGCCCCTGTCATGGTATCTCATTTCTGTCACCTTACCACGCCCGGCATGAATGCAGTCACTTCCTCGCACTAATTCGTGTCGGCGTGCCCTAGGCCCGGCCTCATTTCAATACATGCGCCAAGGGCGGAATCGCATCACTGGTTTGCGTACATTCCTGATTCTTGCCCCTGTCATGGTATCTCATTTCTGTCACCTTACCACGCCCGGCATGAATGCAGTCACTTCCTCGCACTAATTCGTGTCGGCGTGCCCTAGGCCCGGCCTCATTTCAATACATGCGCCAGGGGCGGAGTCGCAAAAAAAAAAAAAAAAAAAACTTTGATTCTTGCCCTTGTCATGTTATATCATTTCTGTGTCACCTTACCACGCCCCGGCGTTAATTGGTCACCCGCCTGTACGAATTCACGCCGGCGTGCCCTAGGCCGGCCGCATTTCTAAAAAAAAAAAGAAAAGAAAAAAAGAAGGGAGCTTGGAGTCGGACCCGGTGGCAGCTGGATGTCACAGTTCGGCCTCAGCATACCCAGGCAGTTGGCCTCGTTTCACGGTTGCCTCATTTCTGTACGTGCTCCAGAGTCCGGCCCACAGTCACCCCCATACGGTACGAATGGGCCGGGCCCTGTCACGGGAAGTTTCATTCAGTTAAGGCAACATGTCAAGTCAGTCATTCGTGTTGTCATCTGTCATTTGATCCCACAGCGGTCTCGGCAGTCGACTTAAGTCACTATCGCCTGTTGTTATCATCTACGTTGGGTTCCGTCGCTCTGGACGGCAGCAGTTTTAGGCTCTTAAATAGATACTTTCTCTCACACTCTCTCAGGTCAGTCGGATTCAGTAGGTCCACCTGCACCAGCTTGATCAGGGTTCCAGCAGGTAAAAAAAAAAAAAAAAAAAAAAACGCAGGGGCACGGGGGCTCCTGCTTTCTAGTGGCAGGTACGTATATCATAGGTGACACATCCAAACTCATTTCTTGTCACCTTTTATAGGCCCAGCCTGCAGACACGTGACCAGTCTACCAAGTGACAGGTCTTGGCAGCCGCCATGTCATCAGTCGGCAGCGATGACCTCACCACCCCGCTATCTCCGGCATCAGCCTCCGAGGCTGGCAGTGTCCAGTCTCTCAGTGCATGGACAATTCCCAGGCTGTCCGCCGAGCTGAGACGCAGAGGGATACCCTTCTCGTCCGCGGCCAGGAAGGCGGAGCTGTTCAGGCTCCTCTTCCCACCACCGGCCGCAGCAAGCCCCAGCAGCCAGCAGGCGTCTCTGGAATCGATTTCAGCCGCCGTCGCTCAGCTACACACCCTCGTGTCTTCCCTGTCTTCCTCAATCGTTGAGGTCCAGGACAGGGTGTCTCGTCTAGAGGCCAGCCCGGCTGCCACGGTTCCGGACCCTGCGGTGGTCCCAGCCATCAGTGCACCGGCCGCAGGTAGTGAGTTTGCCACGACTACCGTTCACCCTTCCCACCTGGTGCCACCCAGCGTAAGGAAGGACATACTAGAGGGCAGAGACGTTAATCTGGCCTCACTCTTGATCTCGGTCCATGACTTGGCCGAGAACAAGGCCTACACCTGGGGGGACGTCTCGGTGGTTTTGAAAGCGAAGGATCCGAGGCTCAACAGGAAGCTCACGGTGCCCGAGTTCACGCTCGCTTTCGGCATGTTTAGGGACGTGCTGTGCTCAGCCTCCCCCGGCAGACGGGAGGAACTGGACCTCTACCTCCATTTGATCGTAGACCTGTGCCACAAATACGGTGGCTCAGCGTTCTACGACTATCATCGGTCCTTCTCGGCCAAAGCCGCAGCCAGATTCTCACAGTTTCATTTGTCAACGGACTGGAGCGTAGTGGACACGGAGTTATTCTGCCGCCACTTCGCAGGCCTTCGCTCCCCGCTATGTGCTGTCTGTCAGTCAGCGTCCCACACCACAGTCTGGTGTGCCAACATAGCCTCTGTCCATCCGATAGCTAGCACGGCCTCTACCAGCACGAGCCAGGCTCAGCAGGCCCCGGCGCATGGGCAAAAGGTGGACAAGTTGGGACGTCCGGTGCGGATGGTTGGGGGAGCCGCCATTTGCAACAATTTTAATTACGGCTCCTGCAATTTCAGCCAGTGCCGGCTCTTGCACGTTTGCACCCTATGCCAGAGGGCGCACCCCAGGATCCTGTGTGAGGTCAAACAAAAGAAACCATGACTAAGCCGGGTCAATGTCCTTTGGCTCGGTGTTTACTTGACCTCACACCCCACTCCGTCACTCGCCAGCTACCTCATCCGAGGCTTCACTGATGGGTTTCATACCGGGCTCATCACCCTGCCCCACTCCACCCACGAATGTCCGAACCTACGCTCAGCAGCAACAGATGAGCCAGCGATTGACGTCCTTTTGCAGACGGAGTTGGATCGGGACTTCATGATAGGCCCGTTCTGTCAATCTCCCTTCAGCATCTGGAGGGTTAGCCCTATCGGGCTTGTACAGGGAAAGTTTTCAAATAAAAAACGTCTGGTGTATGATCTGTCAGCGCCTCATTCTTCCGTCGTTCCCAGTCTCAACTCGCTCATCCCCTCCGAGGAGTTCTCGCTGAAGTACGCTTCGGTAGACATGGCTATCCAGGCCATTCTCAGGGCAGGGGTGGGTGCTTGGCTCTCGAAGGCGGACATATCCGACGCCTTCAAGCTGCTGCCCATTCATCCATCCCTGTGGTGCTGGCACGGCATCAAGTGGAGGGAGCGATATTACTTCGCGACCAAATTGACCTTCGGGTCTAAGAGTAGTCCTTGGCTATTTGACAAGTTCGCGGAGACCCTGGCGTGGATCCTTCTCCATGAGGCACAGTGCCACGAGGTCATCCATTATTTGGATGACTTCCTTCTGATAGAACCGCCCGGGGCTCCCCCAGGGGACCTTGGAAAGTTGAGGACGGTTTTCGACAATCTGAACGTCCCCATAGCAGAGCACAAGGTTGACGGCCCGGCACACAAGATCACGTTCTTGGGCGTCGACCTTGACACACTTGCCATGCAGGCCAGCCTTCCCGCAGATAAGTTGGACCGTATCAGGACGGTTCTGCGAGAATTCACCCGGGTGGGGGGATGTACTCAGAAGCAACTTCAGTCTCTCCTCGGGATGCTGAACTTCGCTGTGAGGATCATCCCCCAGGGCCGCTCCTTCATGTCCCGGTTGCTGGTCTTCCTGTCCTACACTCAGGACCCAGACCAGGTCATCAGGCTGGATTCTGCAGCCAGGGCAGATCTGGCCATGTGGGAACACTTTCTTAGTGATTCGAACGGTGTGTCCCTGTTCATCCCAGTCGTGTCCACGCAGTCACCACAGGTGGTGACCGACGCGGCGGCATCCACAGGATGCGCCGCCATTTTTGGCCATTTGTGGTTCGCCGCCCCTTGGCCTCCTCAAGCACTAGCCACACCGGGCTTCACTACTACGTCAGCCCTCTTTGAGCTCTTCCCTATTGTAGCAGCCGCTCACCTATGGGGTCACCTTTGGTCTGGACAGACTGTGGCTTTCTCGACAGACAATCAAGCCACAGCCGAGATCATCAGCAAGGGCAGGTCTAAGTCCAGGCCTGTCATGTCCTTCCTCCGCAGACTGGTCCAGCTATCCCTACAGCATCAGTTCAATGTTTACTGCTCGTTCATTCCAGGGAAGTTTAACTCAGCAGCGGACGCACTCTCCCGTTTTAAACTTTATTTCTTTCTTTGAACAGATGCCAGGAGCCTGCCATCATTCAGCCACTATCCCGGATTGGTCACAACTGACCTTGGACTAGCCCCCCATCTACGCTCAGCTACCAACATCATTAACGCCTCACTCGCCCGCAACACCCGTCGGGCCTACCGGACTGCCTGGAGGGCGTTTAACAAGTTCCTGCCCCAGCGGCCTCGCGAGTCTTCCAGCCTCAAGCAGGTCATGGCGTTCATCGCCTATTGTCATTCACACCTAGCACTGTCACACAGCACGATACGCCAGTACGTGGCCGGGGTGCAGCACTACCTGTCACTTCAAGACCCCGCAAGGCCTTCGGTGTTCTCCTGCCACGCAGTGAGGGCTCTACTACGTGGAGTTCAGAAACACCAGCCGCCAGTCAGCCCGAAGCGGCTGCCTATCACGGGGGAGATCTTCAAGGGGATGTCAGACATCCTGGATAGGTCCCCTTTCGGTCTCCTCCTCAGCACCGTCCTGCAGGCTGCGATACACATGGCATTTTATGGGTTTCTACGGCCCAGCGAGTTCACTCGCAGCCACCCAGCCGGTCCAGTCTTGCATAGAAGTAATCTCTATCGCCACCAGGATCACTACGTCCTTCACTTGGCGACATCCAAAACTCAGCAGCGAGGTTCCGGAGTAGATATTCACCTATACAGGACTCACAATAACTGGTGCCCAGTTGCCGTGTTGAACCGCCTGACGGCACTACTATCCGACCGCCCAGGGTCCAGCCCGCTTCTACCCTTTCCGGTGAAACCCCTCAACTCGTCACAATTCGTGGAACATGTCCGGGTCCTTCTCGGCAATCTGCAGTTGGACCCCAGCCAGTACTCCGGGCATTCATTCCGGATCGGGGCGGCCACGACGGCCTCAAGACAGGGGGTTCCGGACCACGTGATTAAGAAACTGGGTCAGTGGAAATCGGCCTGCTTCTCACGCTACATTCCTAACCCACAGTTAGAGATGGCTCAGGCTTTTGCTCGACTTACTCAGTGACATTGCCTTTAATAAATAATTATCCCCTACCTGAAGGTTTTTGCCCCCTTATTTTGGCGTACCATACGGTAGACCAAGGCACACTTTCAGGTCTATTTCATGGTGGTGAGTTTTGTGTTGTTCCTATGTGTCATCGTTACTCATGTCGTCCGTAGGGCTCTAGACCATAAATTGGAAGGCCGGGTACCGGCCTGAAGTTATGGGAGGAGCCCGGAGGGTATTTAAGCAGCCCAAAGGCCGCCGGTCTTTGTCGGTTTCCTGTGCGTGATACCCGCCCACCCTCCCCTTTTAAAAGCCTCTTCCAAGTATTCTTAACCCAGACTGAATACTCATTCCACGTTATTCCATAACTACTTCTTATCATTCTTTATCTAGGGTTTTGCCCCCTTATTTTGGCGTACCATACGGTAGACCAAGGCACACTTTCAGGTCTATTTCATGGTGGTGAGTTTTGTGTTGTTCCTATGTGTTATCGTTACTCATGTCGTCCGTAGGGCTCTAGACCATAAATATATATATATATAAAAATATATATACCGTATATACTCGAGTATAAGCTGATCCGAATATAAGCCAAGGCACCTAATTTTACCACAAACAACTGGGAAAACTTATTGACTCGAGTATAAGCCTAGGGTGAGAAATGCGCAGCTACTGTAAGTGGAAAAGAGGGTCAACAATGCCCATTTGCAGCCTCACTGTGCCCATTTGCAGCCATAGGTCCCCCGAAATGACATTGCTGCAGATGGACACAGTTGACCGAATTTGGTGTGCAAACCCAGTGGAACTACCACTACAACATATCCAAGATGGGGTTCCTAGCACCAAGTGGCCCCGAGATACGGAGCCCCAAATTCGGGTCGGAAAATTTCATTCTCTGCTGCAGAAAAGTGCTTGACTTGAGTATAAGCTGAGGGGGGCATTATCAGCACAAAAAAATGTGCTGAAAAACTTGGCTTATACTCGAGTATATACGGTATATATATTAAAAAAAAAAAAAATATATATATATATATATATATATATATATATATATAAAATACACACTTTTTTGCTGACAAGCCAGGGTTCATATCAATTTGATTTGGTCCATGTGCCTGCCCTGCTCAGTGCTCTGTCTCATGGTTCACCTCGATCTTGCAGCCACCCGCCTGCCACAATCCAGGCTCTGCTGCTTCTTCCAAGGGAGAGAGAGAGGCTGAAGTGCAGGAGGAGCGCAGATGTATATCACTCCGCCGGCACCTGCGGGAATTGCAGCCGAAACTATAGAAGCCGCATCGGTCTGGATTACTCCGTGGCTGTGGTCCCTAGTCCCTGCTCAATCACCTCCCACTCGCAGCCCAGCTGTTTTTGCCGGTCCGGACCTGACCCCAGTGGTGACCGTGAGTTACACATGTTGCAGCAGTCAGCACTAGTACTGACAGTGAAAGCACAGACGGAGCACAGGGATGATTAGGGTGGATATTGGGCGCCAGTCACTTTTGTCTTTTTAAAGTTTTATTACAGAATTGTTAAGGAGGTGAGGGTTTGGATACCATAGCCGATCACTCACAGACTCTCCAGATACAGTTGAATTTTTGCAAGTACAATTTGCAACCTTTGTGATGTATATAACAGTACTGTTTAGCCACTTCAATACCGGGCACTTTCCCCCCTTCAATGACAATTGGGCGGTCATGCAACACTGTTAGAAAATTTTGTAAATAAGTATGTTTTCTCCTTCACTGATGGACACTGATGAGGGGACACTGACGGGCACTGATAAGGCGTCATTGATGCGCACTGATGAGGGGGCACTGATGATAAGGCACTAATATGTAGCACTGATGGGCACTGATAGGCGGCACTGATAGGTGGCACTGATATCCAGCACTGATGGGCATTGATAGGAAGCACTGATAGGCAACGCTGATGGGCACTGAAAGACCACACTGATGGGCACTTATAGGTGGCACTGATGGGCACTGATAGGCAGCACTGATGACCACTGATGGGTGGCACTGATTCAGTGTTGCCAACCGTCCGTAAATTTACGGGCAGCCCGTAAATTAAAGCCCATTTTCCGGGTGCTCGTAAATGTCCGTAAAAAAGATGGCCGCAAGCCGACCATTCAACTGCGCATGCGCCGTTCCGAAGCCAGCCGGGCTCAGGAAAGCTCGTACGCGCATGGCCGGGCATGCGCAGTAACGCAATGACGCCGCCTGGCGCCATTTTTAAATGGAAAGTAGCGGCTGCGGGTGGCTTTCGTTCTCGGCGTGGGAGGAGGTCAGTGACAGCGCCGCCAGGCCAGTCTGAGTGGGGTCACTGATGTAAGGGGGGAGTGAATACAATAATGTGAGGGGGCACTGATATAAAGGTTCCCCCCTATATTAGTAATCCCCCCTTACATTAGTGCATTCACTCTGCGGAAGGTGGTCTCTGGTCACCATCCTGCAGACTCTGATGTAAGGGAGAACTCTGTGCTGGCTGGGTTATAGTATCCTGACCTTCATGTAAATTGAGAAATATGTTTTTTGACTTTTTTTTAACTTAAACACATTTCTAATAGCACTAGCTATGTGTTTATAGTTCAAATATTTGCAGTGTTTAGCACTAAAAACAGTCGTTTTAGGTACTTTTTTGCAGTGCCAGTAAAGAATGTGGAGCTGTCAGTAAATTTTATGAGGTTTTTGTCAGTAATAAATTGGTGTCGTTTGTAAATTTTGGCGTTCTGCCAGTAAATTTCACTTCGGGGGTTTGGCAACACTGCACTGATTGCCACTGATAGATGGCTCTGATAGGCAGCACTGATGAGGAGGTGCTGGCAGGCATTACTGATTGGCACCTCTAACGGGCACTGATTGGCAACATGCTTGGACACATGATAAAGAGCCTACGTAAGAGGCTCTTTACCGAGATCGGTGATGCAGTGTGTCAGACTGACACACCACACCAACGATCTCTGCGCTGCACGCCCCCCGCGGGCGTGCGATCGCGATCTATCCTGCTGACCGGCATATGACATTCAGTCAGGATAACGTAACCACTTTGCGCACGTCATTCTGTTATATGGCGGACGTGAAGTGTTTAATAGCAACTATTTAGGCTAAATGTCCTTAAAGTGGTGATCCAGTGGGAATTTTTATTTTTTTTAAAAAGTCAGCAGTTAAAAAAAAAGTAGCTGCTGAGTTTTAAAACGGTTCTGCACTGTGTGTTGTTTTTTTTTTTTAAATGCAATGCAAAGGATTAGGAGATGCGATTAGGAGACTCACGTGTTCCATTTTCCTAATTTACTGCTGCCGGTTTTCGTCCTATAAAATAATTTATAAAAATGTTTCCTGCTGGTTGCCATCTTGCCTGTGGGCATGTGAAACCACACATGCACTTCAGATGGCCCAGCATGCACCGCCGCTGCTGCGCCGATCTCGCGCGTGCGCAGTAATGGCAAAGTGCAGCTCACGTTCTCCGAAATCTCGCGAGATTTCGGCACATCTGCTGACATCTCGCGAGATTTCGGAAGATGTGGCCGAAATCTCGCAAGATTTCGAAAGATGTGGCTGAAATCTCGCTAGATTTCGGAAGATGTCCGCACTGACTCCTGGGATCAATGACACCAGATCCCAGGAGACAGTGCGGCGTGACGAGGATCGATGCAGAGACCCCGCCCACCGCCGAAGAGACAGAGGAAAGAACGTCAGCAATTACAAGGTAAGTGGAAAAAAAAAAAACACTTCATTTAGTACTCTTTGCCTGATTTGGAAGGCAAAGAGATTTACTAAATGAAATGTGTGCAGGACCGCTTTAATAAGGACACTTACCTGTCCAGGGCGCCCGCGATGTTGGCCGCCCGAGGCCGACCCGTCCCTTGGCTCACGGGTCCCGGCACCGCCATCCTCACTAAGGGAAACAGGCAGTGGAGCCTTGCAGCTTCACTGCCCGTTTCCTACTGCGCATGCGCAAGTCACGCGGCGCTTTGTGAATGGGACACGCTGTGTTACTAAACACAGTTCCCAGAACACAGCGCGCCCCATTACCCAGAAGACAACGCGAGGAGGAGAGAAGACCGAAGATCACAGCGGGGTAGGAAGAGGCAGATTAGGAAGATTGCCTAGCAACAGGGGTTTCAGGTAAGGTAAAAACTATTTATTTTTTCAAATGTTTTTTTTTTTTTTTAAAGAATATTAATGCTATTTTTTTTTTTTTTTAGATTGGCCCTCCACTTTAAGTGTATGATATATTGTCCAATACTAATATCAACACATTTATATTCTAGAACCAATGTTTCCCATTTGAGAAAAACCTCTGAAGAAGGACCCACAATCAGTCCGAAACATGTTAGGTGTCCAGGCAAGTATGCATGGCAGCTAGCCTGACATCTCATTACGGGTAGCCTCTGTTTGCCACACAAAGGGTATCTTATGTCATGTATTTTTGAACCTCTGTTTTTTTTTATATTTTTGTATACTGTTTCAATTTGTTATACCATTTATATCTTTTTTATGCGATGTATAATAAAAATGAAGTTTTTACTAAAGATATTGGTCTGTCTGCTAAGTCCACGAGCATGCATTTTTTGCACTAGGTTCTTTCTTTCAATCAATCTTTAGTGGACAAGACAGACCAAACCTTCTATACACACCACTTTCCTCGCAATTATTTTTCTTCACTGGAACTAAGGGGCCCGACCAACCCCTGAAAAACAACCCCACACCATAATCCCCCTCCACCAAATGATTTGGACCCGTGTATAAAGCAAGCTCCATAAAGACATGGATGAGCGAGTTTGGGGTGGAGGAACTTGACTGGTCTGCACAGAGTCATTACCTCAACCGGATAGAACACCTTTGGGATGAATTAGAGTGGAGAGTGCGAGCCAAGCCTTCTGGTCCAACATCAGTGCCTGACCTCACAAATGCGCTTCTGGAAGAATGGTCAAACATTCCCATAGACACCCTCCTAAACCTTGTGGACGGCCTTCCCAGAAGAGTTGAAGCTGTTATAGCTGCAAAGGGTGGGCCAACTCAATATTGAACCCTATGGACTAAGCCCCCATACACACGACGGATTTCGTCCGACACTGGTGTTGCATACACACGGTCGGACAAAGTTGTCGGAAAATCCAATCATTCTGAACGTGGTGACGTTCGTTGCGTACGACGGAACTACGTAGAGCAGGGGTCTCAAACTGGTGGCCCTCCAGCTGTTTGAAACTACAAGTCCCATCATGCCTGTGGGAGTCAAGCTTGCAACTGTCAGCCTTGCAATGCCTCATGGGACTTGTAGTTTTGCAACAGCTGGAGGGCCGCCAGTTTGAGACCCCTGACGTAGAGGCTAGTAGCCAATAGCTTTGGTCTCGTAATTTGATCTGAGTATGCGTGGCACTTTGTCCGTCGGAATTCTCTACACACGATCGGAAAAAGTCCGATCGGATTTTGTTGTCGGAAAATTTGAGAGCAGGATCTCAAATTTTTTTCGACGGAAAGTCCGATGGAGCCCACACACGGCCCGGATTTTTCGACAACATGGTCCGATCGGACATTTTCCGTCGGAATTTCCGACCGTGTGTACAGGGCATAAGACTGGGATGCCATTAAAATTTGAATGTGTGTGTGTAAAGGCAGACGTCCCAATACTTTTGGTAATATAGTGTATATTGTGACATTTCAGAAAGGTATTCATGCAGAGACTTGTAACGTTATGAAAAGTCCACTTGAATTGAACCAATCAACTGTTTTAAAATTATAAGCCTTGTCCCTGTGAACACATAAAATGACAATTAAGGGCGGTGATTCGCGGCTCTCTGACAGCTATTTAGCGCGCACGAACCTGGGGAGAAATGTTTACATTATTATCTGTCAGAAAATACGAATTCCTCCCCGGGTGAAGCAATTTGCCACCGTAAACCATCCTTAGCAGTAATTGTTTTCTGGAAAATAGAATATGAGAATGAAACCGATGGAAAGTGTAAAACCGCGGCTTCCACGGTCAGCGCGCGTGCGAGTGGAGTCTTCAGGTTCCCATTGCCGGGTAGAGATTTCTGTTATTTGCTTTGTTCTGCAAAGAGTTCATCATTCATTTCTTACGAGCTAATTACAGTCTGGATAATTATGGCTTCAGGAGCTTCGAATTGGGTTTGAATACATTTGTGGAAAGGCTCCCTTTATTCGATTGTCATGTCTACTAATAAACACAATCCCGTTCTATTCATAGTTAGTCAGGTTGAAAAGACACAAGTAGACATGTGCAATTCGTTTTAGTTTTTTTTCGTTTTTCTTTTTTTTTTCGTTATTTTCGTTTAACAAATCGTTCGAATCGTACGAATCCGAATTAACGAATCATTCGAATCGAACGAATCCGAAAAACAACGAAAATCCTAAAAAAACAAATTAGAAACAACAAATGTACGAATGAAGAAAATCCGAAAAACAAAAACAGAAACGAAAATGAACGAAAAAATTCGAACATTCGTAACTTTTTTTTTGTTGTTGAATTGGTAATTTTCCGTGTCCCTTACAATGGCGTTGCTTAACACGCTTCGAATAGATTGAACGAAAAAATTCGTAAGTTCGTAAAAAAAATTTTTGATTCGTAACTTTTTTTTTCGATTCGTAACTTTTTTTTCGATTCGTAAATTATTAAAATGTAATAATAGCATTCACATTACATAAAATTTGGAATTATGCTCCGATTACGAATCTACGAATGTTACGAATGTACGAATAAATACGAATGCGTCCGAATTTCGAATAAACGAATAAACGAAAATTAAACGAACGAAAAAACGAATCAACGAAAAAATAACTCTGTACGAATCGTTACGAATACGAACACTGACGACTTACGAATGTACGAATCGTTACGAATACGAACACTGACGACTTACGAATGTACGAATCGTTACGAATCAACGGAAACTAAAAAAACGAAACGAAAATAAACAAATTTTTTTCGGAAACGAAAAAAACGAAACGAAAATAAACTAATTTTTTTGTTGTGCACATGTCTAGACACAAGTCCATCAAGTTGAACCAAAAAAAAAACAACACAATCCCATGTACACAAACCTACACCAACAGTTGATCCAGAGGAATAAAAATTCATATTCATATAAAGGGAAGCTACAGTGCCTTGAAAAAGTATTCATAACCTTTGAAATTTTCCACATTTTCTCATGTTACAACCAAAAACGTAAAATGTATTTTATTGGGATTTTATGTGATAGACCAACACAAAGTGACACATAAATGTGAAGTGGAAGGAAAATGATAAATGGTTTTCAACATTTTTTACAAATAAATATCTAAAAAGTGTGTTGTGCATTTGTATTCAGCCCTCTTTACTCTGATACCCCTAACTAAAATCTAGTGGAACCAATTGCATTCAGAAGTCACCTAATTAGTAAATAGAGTCCACCTGTGTGTAATTTAATCTCAGTATAAATACAACTGTTCTGTGAAGCCCTCAGAGGTTTGTTAGTGAACCTTAATGAAAAGACAGCATCATGAAGGCCAAGAAACACACCAGACAGGTCAGGGATAAAGTTGTAGAGAAGTATAAAGCAGGGTTAGGTTATAAAAAATATCCCAAGCTTTGAACATCTCACAGAGCTCTGTTCAATCCATCATCTGAAAATGGAAAGATTATGGCACAACTGCAAACCTACCAAGACACGGCCGTCCACCTAAACTGACCGGCCGGGCAAGGAGAACATTCATCAGAGAAGCAGCCAAGAGGCCCATGGTAACTCCGGAGGAGCTGCAGAGATCCACAGCTCAGGTGGGAGAATCTGTCCACAGGACAACTATTAAGCCCCATACACACGGTCGGACAATCCGCGGACCAGGTCGGTCGGATCCTGTCCGTCATACTTTGTCTGATGTTGGTTTTGCGTACACACGGTCGGACAAAGTTGTCGGAAAATCCGATCATTCTGAACGTGGTGACGTTTGTTGCCTACGACGGGACTACGTAGAGGCTAGTAGCCAATAGCTTTGGTCTTGTAATGTGATCTGAGCATGCGTAGCACTTTGTCCAGTCGGACAACCGTACACACGATCGGATTTGGTGTGATCGGACCGTGTTGTCGGCAAATCTTTCCAGCAGGAGATAAGACTTTGTCCGTCAGACAATCCGACGTACACTGTCCGATGGTGCATACACACGGTCTGATTTTTCAACAACATTGTCCGATCGGACAGAATCCATGAAAAAGTCCGACCGTGTGTATGGGGCTTTAGTCGTGCTCTCTACAAATCTGGTCTTTATGGAAGAGTGACAAGAAGAGAGACATTGGTGAAAGAAAACCATAAGAAGTCCAGCTTGCAGTTTGTGAGAAGCCATGTGGGGACACGGCAAACATGTGGAAGAAGGTGCTCTGATCAGATGAGACCAAAATTTTACTTTTTAGCCTAAAAGCAAAACGCTATGTGTGGTGGAAAACTAACACTGCACATCACCCTGAACACACCATCCCCACCGTGAAACATGGTGGTGGCAGCATCATGTTGTGGGGATGCTTTTCTTCAGCAGGGACAGGGAAGCTGGTCAGAGTTGATTGGAAGATGGATGGAGCCAAATACAGGGCAATCTTAGAAGAAAACCGGTTAGAGTCTGCAAAAGACTTGAGACTGGGGGGGAGGTTCACCTACCAGCAGGACAACGACCCGAAACATACAACCAGAGCTACAATAGAATGGTTTAGATCAAATCAAAGCATAGCAGTGAAAGGTGGTTCTACAAAGTATTGACTCAGAGGGGCTGAATACAAATGCACGCCACACTTTT
Source organism: Lithobates sylvaticus (assembly GCA_028564925.1). Lineage (NCBI taxonomy): Eukaryota > Metazoa > Chordata > Amphibia > Anura > Ranidae > Lithobates > Lithobates sylvaticus. Next base: position 513,744,273 of record CM053030.1, read on the forward strand.
TACATATTTATTTATAAAACATTTTGAAAACCATTTATCATTTTTCTTCCACTTCACAATTATGTGCCACTTTGTGTTGGTTTATCATATAAAATCCCAATAAAATACATTTACGTTTTTTGGTTGTAACATGACAAAATGTGGGAAATTTCAAGGGGTATTAGGGCATTAGTTTATGCCTTGCCTCAGTTAGATAGGCAAGAATTCTTCAAGCACAGACTAAAGCCGCGTACACGCGATCGGAAATTCCGCCAGCAAATGAGATGAAAGCTTTTGGTCAGAAAATGCGACCGTGTGTATGCTCCATCGGACTTTAGCTGGCCGAATTTCCGCCAGCAAAAGATTGAGAGCACGTTCTCTATTTTTCGGTCGAAAAAAGTTCAGATCGTCTGTACTAAATTCCGACACGCAAAATTCCTACGCATGCTCAGAAACAATTTGACGCATGCTCAGAAGCATTGAACTTAATTTTCTTGGCTCGTCGTAGTTTTGTACGTCACCACGTTCTTGACAGTCGAAAGTTCAGAGAACTTTTGTGTGACCATGTGTATGCAAGCCAAGCTTGAGCGAAATTCCGTCGGAAAAACCATACAAGATTTTTTCAACGGAAATTCCGCTCGTGTGTACGGGGCATTCGAGTCTATATCCAGATTTTTGGTACTGGTGAAACGGAAAGATGGCTGAACTGAATCCAATTCAGGGAAGGAAAGCTCTGTGGTTTTGTTAACAGGGTTTGTACTGCTTCCATTATATTCCATTTTCTCATCTGAATCCACATCTGCAGATGGAGTTTCAGCTTCAGGAGGACTATCTAATCTGAGTTGCAGTAGATCTCCTTTATTGAAGCTGATCAGATCTTCAACACCCTCTTCATTAGACGGACTATCTCGAGCTTAACCTAGTCAGCTTTTTTAGAATTTAAACTTCTGAACTCGAAGATCTCCTTCTTTCTTCCTCAACTGCATGAGGGCCAAAGCCGGTTTCTTGGGTTAATGGTCATAGCCAGTGAGGCACTTGACTAGTGTAGTCACCGGTTATGGAGTAAAATGGCCATAACAGCTAATTTATTTAAATAACCAATAATAAGAACTCCAGTTTCTTATTAGAAAATTAAACATAAATAACAATAACAATAAACAATAACACTTTCAGACCCCTTGCTGAAAACAAAACAAAATAGGTTAAACCCCTATATCCATGTTGGTCAGTGACGGAGCAAAGTGCTTATACACACAACCTGATATCACTGATATCAACACAAGGGGGCACTGCGGGCAAAAGAAACCAATGGGTCTCTACCGTACCGCCCGATAACCAACATACCCGCAGTGCACAAAACCATTGGACATCAACAACGTTTGATGTAACAAGGAGGGGCCATCTATTGATGAGCCCCCCACCCACTTACCACCAGTATAACTGCTGCCGTCACTGACCAACAAACAACTAACGCCACAGCCTGAAAGGGGGATCCCCTCACCCTTGATGGCACCTCCACACCCGCAGGGCCGCCTGAATACCCTCCTGCAGACCCAATGACCAGAGGTCAATGCCCACATCTGTAAGATGCACTCCATCCCGCCTCAAGTACATACCAACATTTACTTCCAACTCCCGGTGGCGAACCACTAGGCCACCTTGCCATGCTATGAACCGTCCCACCACTTTATTGACCCGGATTCTGGCTTTATTAATCCTAAACACCGACCTGGCCATGCGCCAGTTGGTCCTGGCTACCATATCCGACCAAATCAGAATGGTGCCCGGGAAAGTGGTCCGGAGGAACATAATGTCCGCCTTGATATCAGCTATCAAGTCCCTCACGGTCCTTACACCCAAGTCATTGCCGCCTGCATGAATGACCAACACTTCAGGTGGTCTATCTAGCCAGGCGTATCTCTCAACCTCCGGGACCACCCTGCCCCACATCATACCAGGCCTACCTAACCACCTGATAACTGCATCCCTCCTGGATATGCCCAGCTGTCTCCCACCTGGTCTCACGTCCCCCCTCCTGGCACCCCAGCACACGTAAGAATGGCCGAGGATCCATACAAGGAGTTGTCGCCCTGCATCTGTAACAACAAGAACAACGTTACACGCACCACAACCCATTCTACATCCACCTTATGCAGTACCCCTACATACCCACCAATCTTACTATTGGCACTTTAATTAAAACCACAACCAAACTTTTTTTTTTTTTTTTTTTTTTTTATATTATTCACACACCAACTGTGGCCGAACATAACTGCGGAATCGCTGAGATTCCCATCTCCCTAACTTTTGCACATCCGCTTCATCCAACCCACACCTGGCGGCTTCCGTAGCTGCCCCAATGCGGAAGGAGTGTGAAGCGTAGGCGTTGCTATCCAATCCCAACCTCCCCAAACACTTTCTCAACACCGCCACAAACTGAAATTTTGACAAGTACCGTCCATCCGCATGTATCAACAGCGGACCCTCCCCCCCTGGTCTTACTGCCAGGAACTTCGTCACCTTTAATAAAGGTCAAACACCGCACCCCTGTACAGCATACAAACTCACCTGCGTCCCTCGTCCTCTTTTGTCTGTTTTTGATCTTCTCAACCTGACCATGACCCTATCGTCCTTTACTTCCACATCCTGAACCATCAAGCCCCCCGCCACCTCTTTTGATGGGCTGACCAATTCCCCAATACGGAACGCTCCAAAGAATGCCAATGCAAATGCAGCTGAAAACAACCTCACCTCGTAGGCTGACTGACACACCCCTTTTAGCTGTACACTTATATCCAACAAGTTCCCAAATGTGATGGGGCGCCGCTTGTCTTTACTCCTATGCAACTTCCGATACCCCTTTATGGCTTGCTTCACCCAGAAATCCTTCGTTAGCTGCCGACAACCGCCTACAAAATATCCTACCCATGGGAACTAATCCTGCACGCAAAATTCAACTTTCCCAACAACGATTGTAAACGTGCAGCAAAAAAAAGCATAGATTGTAACGTGCGCAACTGAACTTTTTTCCAACCATAAACCTCTCCCACCATTTTCCTCAAATCCACCACCTTCTCTTCCGGCAGTCTACATTCCATGGCCCTGGAATCTATTACTATGCCCAAAAAACTCAACTCTGTCCGCGGGCCCTCCGTGTTATCGGCTGCCAATGGCACCCGAAATTTGTCCGCAATGTGCTGCAACGTGGACAACAGTATCGCACACACATTGGAAGACGGAGGACCCACGCACAAGAAATCATCCAGGTAGTGGATGACAGAATCGATCCCTGTCACGTCCCTCACTACCCATTCCAAGAAGGAACTAAACGCCTCAAACATGGCGCAAGAAATGGAACATCCCATCGGTAAACACCGATCAACATAAAACTCACCCTCCCAGCAACAGCCCAATAACCGAAAGCTCTCCGGGTGTACCGGTAATAGCCGAAATGCTGCTTCCACGTCAGATTTCGCCATTAGCGCCCCTTTCCCGTACCGCCGCACCCAACGCACTGCGGCGTCGAATGACGTGTAAGACACCGTACACTCATCTGGGTCTATGAAGTCATTGACCGAGCCCCCTTTTGGGAACGACAAATGGTGAATGAGCCGAAACTTGTTCGGCTCTTTCTTGGGTACCACGCCTAACGGCGACACCACCAGGTCCTCTAACGGCTTAACCTTAAAAGGTCCCGCCATTCTACCCAACCCCACTTCCTTGGAGAGCTTCTCTGACACTACCTCAGGGTGTTGCAGGGCTGATCTCAAGTTCTTGGCCAGTGGTGGAATCACTGACAAATTACACGGAATCTTGAAACCCTCCCTGAAACCCCTGCTCAGCAAAACCGCCGCCCCCCTATCTGGATATCTATTTAGGAAAGGTTGCATCCTTTCCCACATCACCGGCGTCGTCCCTCTTGTGGCCAGATTCCCCTCCCCGCTTGCCTTTTTTAAAACATCTGGCGAGGGTGTGACCCCCCCCGCATCCTGAACATTCATGCTTGAATTTACAGGTTCCTCCAAACTTACAGGCCCCCTCATTAAATTGCCAGCATACCCCCCACTTCTTACCGGCCGGAGGTCCCGAGGCCTGGCTGCCTCCGGCCCCCCCTTGAAATGTCTGAGTCGGCGTCTTAGCCGACGCCATCAGCTTCATCCAGAGGCTAATATCTACGCTGACGGAACTGCTCGTCGTACCGCAGCCACGCCGAACAATGTTCAGGGTTCTTCTCCCCAATCACTCCCGCCAAAATGGCAAACGCCTGGAGCCAATTGGCGAAAGTCCTCGGAATGAGCCTATACCTCCTTTTTTCCTCATCATCCTTTTTGCTACTATCCGGTTTTACCCTGTCCAGGTTGAATTTTTCCAGGGGGAGCAAAGAGAAAATCTCCACGTACTCCCCCTTCCAAATCTTCTCCCTGACCTCCTGTTACCCCAGCCCCCACTTCACCGACTTCCATACTCACCCATCCTGCTGGAGCATCCCTCCTCTCACCAAAACGGCCTTTCAGCACCTTTAACCCTTCCAACACCGGAGGTCGGCTGACTTCCTGCCGTGGCCTCTGCCGCCACCACTGGACTTACCGGGCTGACCGGGCGGGATTCCCACAGCCGCTTTACGGGCCTCCATGAAAAGACAAGGCACGCACCCTAGCGGAGGGGGTCCTGTAAGAGTTACGATCCCGCCTGCCCGTTCTCACTTCGGGCTGCTGGCTGGTCCCTGGCGGGATTCCCACAGCCGCTGTACGGGCCTCCACCGGCGGGATAGACTGAGCTCCTCCTCCTCTTCCGACAATTCACCTTCGGACCGAGAAACGTCCTCCTGTGTAAAAGACAAGGCACGCACCCTAGGGGAGGGGGTCCTGTAAGATGATTTTGATGCGGACCTGCATGACATTTCCTTGCAGTGCATTAAATTCCGGTCCTTACTGGGGTATTCGGACAGCATTGGGAAGGGGAAGCAAATGATTTTGATGCCACATTTTTAAAGGGCCTGTTTTTCCCTCAGGGTGGATTTGAGACACTGGCAACCCAGGGAGTTACTTTCAGATGATGTAAGGTTGAGGTCACCAGCAGTATGCCAACTTGTGCTTTCCATGCACCCCTAGGTTCCTCAACAACACACGATCTCCCGACTGAGGGTCTTGCACTTTTATTGTCAGATCGAAATTCCTTTTGTTCCTCTGCTCTCAGACTGTAGCATTCTCTACAAACTGGTGGCCCTCCAGCTGTTGTGGAACTACAAGTCCCATCATGCCTCTGCCCATGGGTGTCATTCTTGTAACTGTCAGCCTTGCAATGCCTCATGGGAATTGTAGTTCTGCAACAGCCAGAGGGCCACCAGTTTGAGACCCCTACTCTACAGCTTTTTCATAGGACTGCTTCGGGTTTTTCCAGAGTCTATTGACATATCCTTTATAGGAAGCTAGGTATGTGTGATCTGTGGACCTCATAGGCCAGCCAGAGAGTCAAAGGGCTAGACAATGCCCAGGCTGAACACTAGAGGGAAACAAACTCAAGGCAGCCCTTGCTAAAGAATGTCCCACCATGACACAGGCAGACTAGCCAGCACCTGGCTACACAACTTACTGTATATGAAAAAAAAATCATGAACATATCCAAAGATAATAAAAAATGTTTTGGCTCTAGATGTACTTTAAATAATTCAGATTAATTTCATATTAATGCTTCCAATACAATCCACATGGGTCATGGAACTCTTCGACAAATCAGAAGAGTCATCCCCATTAATGATAATTCCCTTTAGGGTAAGCCGTTTTACGGACGGCACACAAGGCTGTCTATAAATGAAGAATATGGTCCATGATGAAGTGAATTTTGTGAAGACTCCCATTTCCATATAACTCACCAATTTATCAAACAAATATGGAAGCGTCTAATGAGCACATTTCCATGTATCTGGCATGGACTGAGCCAGGGGCTCCATGAATATACATGAAGGGATAGGTAACTCTGGAGAGACAATTTCCCCACATCCATTTTTATATTTTTCATCTTCTATTTAGAGCTGAATGTAAAATAAGAGAAATGCCCCAGGGGCAGCACTAATGGCCCCCATGATAATCTCACAGTCAGTACGTCAAAGACTATATTCATTTCTTGGATTCATAGACGGAAACTGAGGTACTGTGCGGAGAGAAGCAAAAACAGGAAAAGTATAGTTACAGATGTTTTTTAACTCATGAATTACATATTCATTTAACTAAGCGCCCCGCCAATATTTACTGCTCCCACCCCTGATACCACCCCAGCCTTACCTTATCATCCAATTACATTTACCTGAATCTATGGTCATGTGACACACTGGGTCCCATTTTCCATCTTCTGGAGAAGCTTCTTCTTCGGGTGCCCACTTTTCTTCGCTCAGACGTAGATGCTTCCTATTGGCTGCCAATTGGCAGGGTCCTGAAGACCCCAGCAATGACATGATAATGTCATGAAGAGGAGTGGCAACAAGACCACAGGCCAATGGCATGGATAGACTGCAGTGGTGAATCACTAGCCTCCACTTACAGAAGAGACACCGGTGAGGGTCAAATGACGATGAATTCAGATGAAGTTGTTGTAGCAGAGTGCCCCTTTACTCATCATGCATAGAGGCATGTTGGCTGGGCGGGCCAAGGCGGTAGACACCCAAAGGGAAGACTTGACACACACAGTGGTTGAGAATGCGGAATAAATTGTTAACAGTTCTAGATACAACAATTCAGTCTCCTCAACAGCAAAAATGAAGCAGCAATACTCACACAAGAGATGGAACTCCAGCAGGAGAGCAGAAGGCCGAGGGCAAAGGCTCCTGGCACAGAGGCAAAAGACAAGCAGATGCAGTAAGTTCTATAGCAGAGTTTCCAAAGTAGTCTGTGCCAATCCCTTTTCTGTCCCTCCTCCTCTGGAACCTGGAGGTTCACTGTCCCTGACCAGCGGGTTCCTGTCCTTAACCTCACACATGCAGGTTTTGTAAGCTTTGCCCTTACCAAAGATGGCCACGGGGTCACCCAGATGGCAGCTTCCAATAGGACTGCAGTCCACCCAATGACACGTACGAAGGCCTAAAATTAATGGGCCTTCCTCCTGTCCTCCACTCTCCCTTCAAGGTGGATGCCACAGCACCAGTATCAAAGAGATAGCCCCTGTCCCACCTATAACTGGCCTTCACAGCAAGGGGCACATCAAAGGGCAAACACAAGAAACACAAAACCGGAAAAAAAATTCCAAGCTCAACTCACCAACCAGTCTGCTTACCAACCAAATTAACATGTCCAACAGTATGCGTTTAAGGCCTGGTTCAGACTGCTGCGGTGCGGGAACGCTGCAAATCTACTGCGGGTTCCCGCATCGCATGTCTCCCGCCGGCAGTTCACACTGCCCTATGCGAGCTGCTGGGAGTGTCAGTGAAATGTTAATGACACCCCCATATCAGCTCGCATATCGCAGTGCGATCTGCAAACTCGGACAGGAATCGGATCGCATGGTGAGAACACCATGCGATCCGATTCTGCAACGGACCGAAAAAAAGGTTCCTGTGCGAGTTTGGGCCGAATGCGATGCGAATTCAGCCATACTATCTGTATGGCTGAATTTGCATCGCACAGAGATTGCATATGATTTGCACTGCAGTGCGGTGCAAATCATATGCGATCTCCCGCACCGCAGCAGTCTGAACCGGGCCTTAAACAGGGGTTTAGTTAGCACACATGTGCAAATGCATGCATAAGCTGCAATGCCTCTTCATGACACCCTGTATCATTTGCAGTTCTTCACAATGGAAGCAAATGCATTCTAATGGATAGATAAGGGGTAGGTGGGCCTGGAGATAGCCCAATCCTCCTTAAAGACACATTGGCACACTGGGCTGATGTAAATTTGGTCAGGGGACACACTGGGCACCATTGCTGCCATTGTGCTATGTGCTGAGTGTCCAATGAACCCCTGTGCATTTAAGGAGGATTGGGCTACCTCCAGGCCCACCTGCCCCTTATCTATCCATCAGAATGCATGTGCTTCCTTTGTGGAGGATTTTGCTGGTAATTTGCCGGGCCAATGGCTGGTGTTGGCGCTTCAATCAAGGCACCATGGTTGTTATGGTGTCAGGATAATTGAAGCACATTGTTTCTATTATTACATTGTAGTATAAAATGAAATAGTTCAACTCACTATAATGCAGAATCAGTGGGAGCCCTGAGTGGGTCACTTGCCACCGTCGCCTACCACCAGATACAGCTTGTCACTTGCCACATCACCTGCCACCAGATGCAGCTTGTCATGTGTCACATCACCTGCCACGAGATGAAGCTTGTCACCTGTCAGGTCACCTGCCACCAGATGCAGCTTATCACTTGCCACGTCACCTGCCACCAAATGCAGCTTGTCACTTGGCACCAGATGCATCCTGTCACTTGTCCCGTCACCTGCCACTAGATGCAGCTTGTCACTTGCCACAACACCTGCCACCTGATGCATCTTGTCACTTGCCACGTCACCTGCCACCAGATGCAGCTTGTTACCTTTCACATCACCTGCCACCAGATTCAGCTTGTCACTTGGCACATCACCTGCCACCAGATGCAGCACATGTGCATTGACTGGGTCCCAGAGAGAGAGCGGGCAGTGAGATATGATGTAATGGAGTATGTATGTGTACATATGTGTATGGAGTATGTGTATGAAGCTGTGCAGCTGCAGACCAGTAAGGTTGCCCATGCTGACCCGTGTCCACAGCCAAAAGCCACTACAATGGGCATGTGAGCATCAGAACTGGACCACAGAGGAATGGAAGAAGGTGGTCTGGTCTGATGAGTTCAAGAATGATTTGAGGAACCCAACAACGAGTTGGAGGTGATGACTTGGCCTCCAAATTTTCCAAATCTCAATCCAATCAAGCATCTGTGGGATGTTCTGGAAAAACAAGTCTGATCCATGAAGGTACCACCTCACAACTTACAGGACTTAAAGAATTTACTACTGACAGCTTGGTGTCAGACAACCCAGTGTACGTCCAGAGGTCTAAAGGAGTCCATTCCTCGATGGGTTATGGTGGTTGTCATAGCACTAGTGAGTGGTAATAATGTTATGACTGATCAGTGTAACATTTTTGTATAATAATAAATTGAAGAATTTGGGGGACCCCTGCCCTGGATCATCAAACGTCTTTGTGATGCGGGAGCACTGAACCTTATAGAGATGTGTTATAACGTGATGGGTGGTTTGTGGTCCTAGAGGCTGGATCTTCGAAACGGAACATAACCATTTGCTGTAACAAGAACAGATTACACAGCAAGCCATTACCAACCATGCAGAGCCTGATTACTAAACAAAAGGAACAATCTAATGATCTGTTGGTGGTAACATTTATCAAATTTATATCATCTACCCGGGAACTTTGTCATTCTCACGGTATGGCGGTTAGGCATGACGCAGAGAATTTATTATACTGTCCTACAGGTGTGTGAAATTGTTCATCTGCTGGAACAAGCAACCACCCCCCGCGGCACCTCAAACCCCCCTCGCTGCCTGCCGGCCCACCGGCACTTACCCCATCTAGGCGGGCCCTATAGAGATGTGTTATAACGTGATGGGTGGTTTGTGGTCCTAGAGGCTGGATCTTCGAAACGGAACATAACCATTTGCTTTAACAAGTACATCTCATGCCCCATACACACGGTCGGAAATTCCGACCACAAAATCCGTCGGATTTTTTCCGACGGATTTTGTCCGACACTGGTGTTGCATACACACGGTCGGACAAAGTTGTCGGAAAATCCGATCATTCTGAACGTGGTGATGTTCGTTGCGTACGACGGAACTTCGTAGAGGCTAGTAGCCAATAGCTTTGGTCTTGTAATTTGATCTGAGCATGCGTGGCACTTTGTCCGTCGGAATTTGCTACACACGATCGGAAAAAGTCCGATCGGACTTTGTTGTCTGAAAATTTGAGAGCAGGATCTCAAATTTTTTTCCGACGGAAAAAGTCCGATGGCGCCCACTCATGGTCGGATTTTTCGACAACATGGTCCGATAGGACATTTTCCGTCGGAAATTCCGACCGTGTGTACGGGGCATTACACAGCAAGCCATTACCAACCATGCAGAGCCTGATCACTAAACAAAAGGAACAATCTGTGTGCAACACACATCTAATGATCTGTTGGTGGTAACATTTATTACATTTATATCATCTACCCGGGAACTTTTGTCATTCTCACGGTATGGCGGTTAGGCAAGACGCAGAGAATTTATTATACTGTCCTACAGGTGTGTGAAATTGTGCATCTGCTGGAACGTGCAGCTTCTCTCCCACTGAGGAATCGCTGGACATGAAAGAGCGGCTCCCGCGGCGGGGGGTTTAGCGCAGTGATGGTTTTTTACTTTAGCTGCAGGAAAAATGTGATATAAGGTTCTCGCTAAAAAAAAAAAAATCGCAAATAGCTGCAAAAATAGCTTCACCGTCAACTCTTGCTTTTCCTCAGCTGGGCTTAACTCTTCCCTGTTCTCCACGCCGATAATATATCCCTTTGATAGCAGCGAGAATTCTGAAATGTCGAACCACATGGTGAAAGTTGACACAGACTGAATGGAGACATAAACCCTTAAATAATCAATAAAAGAACAATCACACCGAGCCGTACCTAACATTTGCATTCTTGTAGATGTAAGCTCTAACCGGATGGTATTTAGCTTGCTAAAGCACTGTGTATTATAGATGTAGCACCCTCCTAGTATATTATGTTACATAAATGTCGTTTTTGGCTCCTCTGTAATCATTGGAGCAGCTGTTGATTTCTTTGGGCTGTTCTAGACTTCACAGTCTGCAGGCTCGATTGCTTCCCCCTGTATTCTGGAGGCTTCCAGGACATAGAGGGCTGGGAGAATCAGATGGGCAGCCCTTGGATTGCAGCCAATCCCTGGGGAGGTGTGCCTAGTAGGTGGCATTTAAATAGCTGGGGTCTGGAGTAGCCACGTTCTTGTTCTGCTGGAGAAATCCCCAGCCTCAGGGGCTGCTGCCCCTTTGAGGCAGTCCTACTGGGGTCTGCTGATGCTCATTGAGGTCCCAGTTGTAGCAGAGCTGGGGAGCCTATTCCTAATTTCTTTTCAAGATAGGCAGTGGCGGCTGGTGGGTTTTTGTTTGGGGGGGTGGCAAACAACTACCCCCCCCCCGCGGCACCTCAAACCCCCCACGCTGTCTGCCGGCCCACTGGTACTTACCCCATCTAGGCGGCGGGCACATTGGGCTGCGGAGTGGATCGGGCAGCGGCAGGCACATCAGCAGCAGCGGGAATCGGGCATTGGCAGGCACATCGGGCAATTGCAGAGATCGGGCATCGACGGCAACCTTGGGGCAGCAGCAGAGATCAGGGGCATCAGCGGGCACATCAGGCAGTGGTGGGGATCGGGTATTGGCGGACATCAGACTGGGCAGCGGCTCCTGTGTCTTCTCCTTCTCGCTTCTGCCGTGCGTCTCCTCCCCTCCTGTCCTTTCAGCTAATTGGGTGACGGGTATCAGACCCGCTTCCTGATTTGTCGGGAGGAAGATCTGTGTTGCAACAGCGAATATTCATTCGCTGTTGCAACACACCTGGGTGGGCTCCAGACGCAATGCCCTGCGCCCCGAGCACACCCTATTTTGAAGCCTATTAGAGCCTCTGTGTAGTGTAAATACCCCTCCACATGTACAGACACAATTGGGGATGGCCCCACTAATCTCTCTGGGAAGCTCTCTAGGTTGTTTCTAGTAGGGTTGGGTCTGAAATCTCTCTTTGGTGTGATCTGAGAGGACCTAACAGTGGCCCTAGGTGGTGATAAGACATTGACCCTCTGTGCCCAGGTCCCTGACCCCGGTGATGGGTTACTTGATTGCAAAGGTAGCAAGAACGTCGATGCCAGGCCTTTCTTCTGGGGCCTCTTTTTGTCTGGTATACCAAAAGAGGAAAGTGCGCATTTTCGCACGAAAAACATGGCAAAACGCATTATTAAAAAAATGCGCAAAGCTTGAAGATCACAAAGGTGCACAAACTGCTTTGCTGCATTTGTCCTGCGTAGTGCAGCCCATTACTTTGAAAATAATGGGCTGCCCCTCCAATGCGTGTGGCTGTGACAACGCACAGAACCTCACATACTATATGTGCAATGTGATTTTGCCCGCTTGAGTGAGCAAGCAAAGAAGAGAATGACAGCGACAGCCCAGAGCTTGAGCCAATCAAAAACAAGTTTCCATGTCGCTCCTGTCTTTCTCTATTGACAGGTCCCCTTCAATCCTCGACTCGGCTTTGATTTCATTTTTTCCTCCCGCATTTCTCAGAATATCGCTAGCCAAGTGAAGAAGCTGGATCATCCCTGCTGACATATTTGAAGACGGGAGAACTTCCTCGCGCTCGGTTTGATGTTTAGCCCGGAGCTCACAGTAAAAGAATCTTCTTTTTTAAAGAAGTGTACAACAAAGTACATATTTTTCTGCATTTACGATGAAAAGGAAGTAAAAATCTGTCTTCTTCCTGAGCTGTAACATACATTCTGTGCAAGAATATAAAACGCAGTAAAGTGCGGCTCCCTACTTCTCTTCTTGCAGGGCAGGATGCTAAAATTCTTAATTTTATACATTGTATCCATTAGACTTCTTATGTCATCACTGAATAAAATTTTTTATTGAAGTGCCACATCACTGTTAAGCAGCCTAGATACAACTTTTATTCCATTGAAAGTCAAGGGGGACAATTCAAAAACAGTAGCAGACGCGTTTCGACGGTCCTTCATCAGGGCAGGAAAGAACATAAGAAGATTTCCATATCAATCTGATATTGATAAAATATCCCTTCCATAATTAAAACCAAATAGCCAATCAGAATGGGAGTGTCAGAATTAATATACACAAATAAGAACTTACCTCTTTATTAGGCACACCTTGCTAGTACTGGGTTGGACCCCCTTTTGCCTTCATTCTTCGGGGCATAGATACAACAAGGTGTTGGAAACATTCCTCAGAGATTTTGCTCCATAGTGATATGATAGCATCACGTAGTTGCTGAAGATTTGTCGGCTGCACATCCATGATGGGAATCTCATGTTCCACCACATCCCAAAGGTGCTCTATTGGATTGACATCTGGTGAGTGTGGAGACCATTGGAGTACAGTGACCTCATTGTCCAGTGGTGAGATGATTGGAGCTTTGTGACATGGTGCATTATCCTGCTGGAAGGAGCCATCAGAAGATGGGGACACTGTAGTCATAAAGGGACGGACATGGTCAGCAACAATACTCAGGTAGGCCGTGGTGTTTAAAAGATACTCAATTGGTACTAAGGGGCCCAAAGTGTGTCAAGAAAATATCCCCCCCCACCATTACACCCCCACCACCAGCCTGAACCGGTGATACAAGGCAGGATGGATCCATGCTTTCATGTTGATTACGCCAAATTCTTACCCGACCATCTGAATGTCACGGCCACTCTGCCATAAAGCCCAACTCAATGGAGCGTAAGGCTTATTGTCGTCCTATGTACAGATACTCCAGTCTCTGCTGTGGAACTTCTCAGCTCCTCCAGTGTTACCTTAGGTCTCTGTGCTGCCTCTCTGATTAATGCCCTCCTTGCCCGGTCCATGAGTTTTTGGTGTGCGGCCATCTCTTGGCAGGTTTGCTGTTGTGCCGCCATGTTGTTTCCATTTGGTTATGATAGATTTGATGGTGCTCCTAGGGATCATCAAAGATTGGGATATTTTTTTTTATAACCTAACCCTGACTTGTACTTCTCAACAACATTGTCCCTTGTTTGGAGAGTTCCATGGCAGTGTTTGGTTAGTGGTGCTTCTTGCTTAGGTGTTGCCGCCTCTGGGGCCTTGCAAAAACGTGTGTATATGTAATGACGGATCATGTGACACTTAGATTGCACACAGGTGGACATCATTTCACTAATTATGTGACTTCTGAAGGTAATTGGTTGCACCAGAGCTTTTTATGGGCTTCATAACAAAGGGGGTGAATACACACGCCAATTATCAGTTTTTTATTTCTGAAAAATAGTTTTATGTATATATTTTTCTAATTTTACTTCACCAACTTATGCCCCGTACACACGGTCGGAAATTCCGACCACAAAATCCATCGGATTTTTTCCGACGGATTTTGTCCCACACTGGTGTTGAATACACACGGTCGGACAAAGTTGTCGGAAAATACGATCATTCTGAACGTGGTGACGTTCTTTGCGTACAACGGGACTACGTAGAGGCTATTGGCCAATAGCTTTGGTCTCCTAATTTGATCTGAGCATGCGTGGCAATTTGTCCGTCGGAATTCTCTACACACGATCGGAAAAAGTCCGATAGGACTTTGTTGTCGGAAAATTTGAGAGCAGGATCGGTCACGCGGTCGGAATTTCCGACAACATGGTCCGATAGGACATTTTCCGTCGGAATTTCCGACCGTGTGTACGGGGCATTAGACTATTGTGTTCTGATCCATCACATATAATTCAGATTAAAAAACATTGAACTAAAGGCTGTAATGTAACAAAATAGGTAAAAAGCCAAGGGGGGTGAATACTATATTATTACTATTACTATTAATAATATAATATTATTTTTATACAAAATTTATTCTTTTCAATCTTGGGCACCGTTATAATCCCAACCACCCTGTTGCTGTTACTCTATAAGACCATTACCTTGGCTCTGTGGATACATGGACATGTCCATCTTTTTAGCCCTGCAGATTGTCATTTAGCAGATCAAGTCAAATCCGTCCAATCTGAAAGAGTCTGCAAACAAATTGCTTAACAAAAAGAACTGTGAAGTGTTGTCACAAAGAGCGTGCGAGTTCTCAATCCATTCCCAACGCAACATGAGATTCAACTAATGCACAGAAAATAAAAGCATTGAGAGGGGAAGATGAGAGCGGCCTTGGATCCGTCCTAATTGTATGAAAATCCGCCTCTGTAGGAGGCACTTAGTACCCGCGCCGAACGCCTCTGAAAAGAGGCGAATGAATTGAAAGCATGTTTGAGGTCTTAGGAAATTAATGGACTCAATCGCTGACATCTGAAAAGGACAGATGTGTTCCGTACATCTCTCTTTGTGGTTATTCATTGTAGAGCTCCGCATTCCGCTGATAACAACCATTAATGTAAAATGTCAAGGCTGGAGGGACTCGATTAGTCACTATTCAGAGAGATTTCAGCTGAGAGATTTCAGCAGGGCTAAAATAATGCAACATTATGACATATTAGGCAGCAGCAAGAAAAATATTGGCACCTGCAAATGGAAATGCAGGCTATTTATTAAATGGCCATGTACAGTGCCTTGAAAAAGTATTCATACCCCTTGAAATTTTCCACATTTTGATCATGTTACAACCAAAAACGTAAATGTATTTTATTGGGATTTTATGTGATAGACCAACACAAAGTGGCACATAATTGTGAAGTGGAAGGAAAATCATACATTTTTTTACAAATAAATATGTGAAAAGTGTGGGGGGTACATTTGTATGGCGCCCCCCGGAGTCAATACTTTGTAGAACCGCCTATCACTGCAATTACAGCTGCAAGTCTTTTTGGGGATGTCTCTACCAGCTTTGCACATCTAGAGAGGACATTTTTGCCCATTCTTCTTTGCAAAATAGCTCAAGCTCTGTCAGATTGGACGGAGAGCGTCTGTGAACAGCAATTTTCAAGTCTTGCCACAGATTCTCAGTTGGATTTAGGTCTGGACTTTGACTGGGTCATTCTAACACATGAATATGCTTTGATCTAAACCATTCCATTGTAGCTCTGGCTGTATGTTAAGGGTCGTTGTCCTGCTGGAAGGTGAACCTCCGCCCCAGTCTCAAGTCTTTTGCAGACTCTAATGCGGCGTACACACGGTCAGAATTTCAGATGGAAACAGTCCGATGGGAGCTTTTCATCGGATTGTCCGACCGTGTGTATGCCCATCGGTCTTTTTCTGTCTGAATTTCCGACGGACTTTGGATTGAGAACCTGTTCTTAATTTTTCTGACGGAAAACCTTTCTATCGGATTTTCCGATCGTGTGTATGCAATTCCGACACGCAAAATTCCGACGCATGCTCGGAAACAATTCGACGCATGCTCAGAAGTATTAAACTTCCCTTTAATAGTGCTGTCGAACGTGTTGTATGCCGTGGTGTTATTGACCGTCGGAATTTGGTGTGGCCGTGTGTAGGCAAGACAGTTTGAGCAAAATTCCATCTGAATTCCGATGGGAAAACCATCAGAGCTTTTTTTGACGAGAATTCTGACCATGTGTACGCGGCATAACAGGTTTTCTTTTTAGATTGCCCTGTATTTGGCTTCATCCATCTTCCCATCAACTCTGACCAGCTTTCCTGTCCCTGCTGAAGAAAATCATCCCCACAACATGATGATACCACCACCATGTTTCACGGTGGGGATGGTGTGTTCAGGGTGATGTGCAGTGTTAGTTTTCCGCCACACATAGCTTTTTGTTTTTTTGGCCAAAAAGTTACATTTTTGTCTCATCGGATCAGAGAACCTTCTTCCACATATTTGTTGGGTAACCCACATGGCTTCTCGCAAACAGGACTTCTTATGGTTTTCTTTCAACAATGTCTTTCTTCTTGTCACTCTTCCATAAAGGTCAGATTTGTGGAGAACACGACTAATAGTTGTCCTGTGGACAGATTCCCCCACCTGAGCTGTGGATCTCTGCAGCTCCTCCAGAGTTCCCATGGGCCTCTTGGCTCTTCTCTGATGAATGCTCTCCTTGCCCGGCCTGTCAGTTTAGGTGGACGGCCATGCCTTGGTAGGTTTGCAGTTGTACCATACTCTTTCCATTTTCAGATGATGGATTGAACAGAGCTCTGTGAGATGCTCAAAGCTTGGAATATTTTTTTTTATAACTTAACCCTGCTTTAACCACTTCAATACCGGGCATTTTCACCCCCTTCTTGCCCAGACCAATTTTTACAGCTTTCAGCGCTGTAACATTTTGAATGACAATTGCGCGGTCATGCAACACATTACCCATATGATTTTGATCATTTTCCCCCACAAATAGAGCTTTATTTTGATCACCTCCTGTTTTTTGGGTTTTTTTTTGCACTATAAACAAAAAAAAAAGAGCGTAAATTTCGAAAAAAAAAACACAATATTTTTTACTTTTTGCTACAATAAATATCCCAATTTAAAAAAACAAAAAAAATATGTCTTCCTCAGTTTAGGCCGATATGTATTGTTCTACATATTTCTGGTAAAAAAAATCGCAATAGGCGTATATTAATTGGATTGCACAAAAGTTATTGTGCCTACAAAATAGGGGATAGATTTATGGCATTTTTATTATTAATTTTTATATTTTTACTAGTAATGGCGGCGAGCTGTGATTTTTATCGGGACTGCGATATTGCGGCGGACAAATTGGACACCTTTGACACATTTTTGGGACCATTGACAATTATACAGCGATCAGTGCTATAAATATGCACTGATTACTGTATAAATGTCACTGGTAGAGAAGGGGTTAACACTAGGGGGCAATCAAGGGGTTAAATGTGTTACCTAGGGGGTGATTCTAACTATGGGGGGGGGAAGACTTACTGGGGGAGGTGACCGATCGTGTTTCTATATACAAGGAATACACAATCTGTCTCCTCTCCCCTGACAGGACGTGGATCTGTGTGTTTACACACACAGATCCACATCCCTGCTCTGTGACATGCAATCACGGGTGCCCGGTGGCTGCACGGGCATCGGCTCCCAAATGCGCGCTCCCCTAGACGGCCGGGAAGCAGGGGCGGACTGACCATTCGACCACTCGGGCACTGCCGAAGGGCCCCCGGGCCACTAGGGGGCCCCATCAGGGTTGCCAGCCTAAGTAAAACCAGGGACAGTATGTAAAAATCTGTGTTTTTTTACATCTGTTTCTGAAATGTCTCTTATCCTTTTGGTCTAAAAATCCAGAGATTATAGCTGCCCCACCTCTCCAGTACCTTCTCAGCCAATAGAAACATGTCTGTGTATACTGTGTGTACATGTATGTGTATACTGTGTGATTGTATACTGTGTGATTATATACTGAGTGGCCCCATAATCTCTGATTGCCTGGGGGCCCCATAATCTCCTATTGCCCGGGGGCCCCATGAGTTGTCAGTCCGCCCCTGCCGGGAAGCCTAGGACGTCACATGGCAGCCGCCCAGGATGGAGAGCCACCTTGTGCCCGTCCTATTACTATACGCAGGATGGGAAGTGGTTAAACTTCTCCACAACATTATCCCTGACCTGTCTGGTGTGTTTCCTTGGTCTTCATGATGCTGTTTGCTCACAAGTTCTCTAACAAACCTCTGAGGGCTTTACAGAACAGCTGTATTTATACTGAGATTATATTACACACAGGTGGACTCTATTTCTAATTAGGTGACTTCTGAAGGCAATTGGTTCCACTAGATTTTAGTTAGGGGTATCAGAGTAAAGGGGGCAGAATACAAATGCACTCCCCACTTTTCAGATATTTATTTGTAAAAAATGTTGAAAACCATTTATCATTTTCCTTCAACTTCACAATCACTTTGTGTTGGTCTATCGCATAAAATCCCAATAAAATACATTTACGTTTTTGGTTGTAACATGACAAAATGTGGAAAATTTCAAGGGGTATGAATACTTTTTCAAGGAACTGTATACTCAATTTTGGAACTGTCCACGAGGAAGTGGGGCACTGCTGGGGACCTTTGATAGTGGCTGCTCAAACCCTTTTAAACCCATGTTGACCAGTCATTATTTGGGAGATTTAATGGCAAGAACATAATTTGACAAGCTCATCAGTATTTTATTGAAAAATGTACGGCAAACATTTATGATATACAGGAATTTAGAAAACGAAACATCATTTAGTTGAGGATTAGTACTACTTTAAAATCCCGGACAAGTCGCCAGTTCTCGGCTTAACGTTTTTCTAGGACGGTAGCCAGGAGTGGAAATTATACAGGAACATGTATCTTGCTAAGTGCAAACTGTAAATTAATCTCTTTTAGCCAATTTCCTTGCTTAGAGGGGGAAATTCCACATGCTATTTGTCAATGGCTCTAAAATAGTTTTTTCTTGAACTAATTAATTCGATAATTATAGATGATAGAGACAAAGACACTGTTTTTTTCCCATTATGTAGAAGAACCATGAAAATATCTGCATCAGCATCTCGGACCAGGCAGATGACCATGAAGAAGAAAAAACATTCTTTCA
Organism: Lithobates sylvaticus; assembly: GCA_028564925.1. Taxonomy (NCBI): domain Eukaryota; kingdom Metazoa; phylum Chordata; class Amphibia; order Anura; family Ranidae; genus Lithobates; species Lithobates sylvaticus. Next base: position 513,763,481 of record CM053030.1, read on the forward strand.
ATTCTTTAAGGTATGTTTTTTGGGTACAGCACCACAACAACATCAACATTTTGGTCCCGACAAGCATGTTAGCCTCAATCAACATTAACCACTTCGCATCCAGGCCAATTCTGACATTTCTCTCCTACATGTAAAATTCATATTTTTTTTGCTCGAAAATTACATAGAACCCCCAAACATTATATATGTTTTTTTTTAGCAAAGACCCTAGAGAATACAATGACGGTCGTTATCTCGCACGGTATTTGCGCAGCAATTTTTCGAACACGTTTTTTTTTTCAGAAAAAAAACAATTTCATGCCTAAAAAAAAAACAAAACAGTAAAGTTAGCCCAATTTTTTTTTGCATAATGTGAAAGATGAAGATACGCCGAGTAAATAGATACCCAACATGTCACGCTTCAAAATTGCACGCGCTCGTGGAATGGCGCCAAACTTTGGTATTTAAAAATCCCCATAGGCGACGCTTCAAATTTTTTTTACATGTTTTGAGTTACAGCGGAGGTCTAGGGCTAGAATTATTGCTCTCGCTCTAACGTTCGCGGCGATACCTCACATGTGTGGTTTGAACACCGTTTTCATATGTAGGCGGGGCTTACGTATGCGTTCACTTCTGCGTCCGAGCTCTAGGGGACAGGGGCGCTTTAATTTTTTTTTTTAATATTGTTAATTTTACTTTCATTTTTTTAGTTTGACACTTTAAAAAAAAAAAAAAAAATTGATTACTTTTATTCCTATTACAAGGAATGTAAACATCCCTTGTAATAGGAATATGGCATGATCGGACCTATTTACAGTGAGATATGGAGGTCAATAAGACCCCAAATCTCACCTCTAGGCTGGGAAGACTAAAATAAAAAAATGTAAAAAACGATCACCGCTTCCCAGCCGAGGCGGCGCCGTTATTTGAATGCAGAGGCCGGGCGTGACGTCATAACATCGCGCCCGGCCTCCGAACGCGGTCATAGAGACTCCGGCGACCATCTGGTCCGCCGGAAATCTCTATGGTCATCATCCGGGGCCGGCGGATCCTGTGTCCGACTCACCGATGGAAGCGGTGAGTCGGAAGAAGCACCAGAGGGCAGCGGGAGGGGGGGGGACGACGTCCCCTCCCGCCGCCCGTAAGAACAATCAAGCGGCGGAACAGCCGCTATGATCATTCTTATGGTGCAGGGAATCGCCTGATAAAAACGGCAATATCTGAATGATGTCTATAGCTACAGGCATCATTCAGATATACCCCGTGGAAGTCAAGGCCGTCCTATGACGTCCTACGGATGGGAAGTGGTTAAATAGAGTTCACATAATTTATTTTTCTACTGCAGGGAAAGCAGATTCTATTATTTATTTTGCTCTGGGGTACCAGCACTGCTGAATCTCTCGCTTTGCCCTTGTCTTATCTATGCCACCAGGTAACATGGCCAACTAGCGGGCAGAAGAGAGAAGTGCAGCAATTCTAGACTTAGGGTGAAATCAATTGATCCCTAACAGCGAGCCAAGATAACTCCACCTGGCAGGTACATTTAGGAGCAACCCCGCCTAAACACCAGGGTGCTACATATGAATGCCCATGTGCAACCCCTTCATTGTCAGGGCTGTTATATTTTTGTCTACACTGTCGAGAGGATCGTACTACTACAGTTTTCCCCACGGTACATTTTTATTTCTTTTGTTGGCATGATTATACTGTATATATTTAACCACTGCGTAGGCGCTATCATCAGCCTATTTGCCGCGAATAATGTTCTCTTCAACAGACAAACTTTGGAAATCTGCATATCCTGATATTGCCGCCGCCCCCGGTACACATACATATCAGCCGCCACTAAACTAAAAGTATTATCAGTAAATGTAGAGTACGGTATGTAAACACTGTTTGCTTCAATTGTATTATTCATAGTAAATCAAAAATTCTGTTTTCTATTTCTTTTCACGCCTTGCGCTGCGAAGAGATAATAGATTGCGAAAGTTGCAGTACAAACTGTACCATTCCTTGTTCCCAATACATAGAATTTACATTTCTATGCCCTCCCCTAAGCTTTGTTCTTCACTGGAAACTATTCCTGCTTCTAATTTGACAGGTGTACAATGAGACTTACAATACTATTTTACTTTAATATGGCGTGGTGATTTCGGTACAAAAAAAAACAAAAAAAAAAAAAGGTAATATCTTGTGCTATAAAAAATAATGGTTAACTCTAGAGAGATATAAAAGACACAAAGTGATGCAGCTTCGTATCAATGGACCATTAACCGCTTCCGGACCAGTCGCCGCAGTTTCACTGCCGCAGGTTGGCTCCCCTGCGCGAAACCATTTTACTGTACATGGTCTCGTGGGGTCCGGATAGCAGGCGCGCGCACCCGCTGCACAGCGGGGGTGCCGATGCTCGTGGCTGACGGTCGCGATGACCGCCGGCCATGAGCGATCGTGACCAGGAGACACAGAACAGTGACGAGTGTATGTAAACACACCCTGTTCTGTTCTGACAGGAGTGACACATCGTGTGTTCCTATTGGCTAGGAACCACGATCCGTCACTTCCTCTAGTTAGTCCCCCTCCCCCTTCAGTTAGAATCCCCCCCTAGGGAACACAGTTAACCCCATTCACCGCCCCCTAGTGTTAACCCCTTCACTGCCAGTGACATTTTTACAATAATCAATGCATTTTTAATCGCACTGATCGCTGTATTAATGCCAATGGTTCCAAAAATGTGTCAAAAATTGTCCGATGTGTCCGCCATAATATCGCAGTCACCATAAAAATCGCAGATCGCCGCCATTACTAGTAAAAAAAAAAAATAATAATAAAAATGCCATAAATCTATCCCTATTTTGTAGACGCTATAACTTTTGCGCAAACCAATCAATATACGCTTATTGCGATTTTTTTTTATTTTTATTTTTTACCATATGTAGAAGAATACATATTGGCCTAAACTGATAAATAAATTCGTTTTTTTTTTTTTTTTACAATTTTTTTGGGAGGGATATTTATTATAGGAAACAGTAAAAAAATATTGTTTCTTTTATTTTTTTCAAAATTGTCGCTAGTTTTTTGTTTATAGCGCAAAAAATAAAAACCGTAGAGGTGATCAAATATCACCAAAAGAAAGCTCTATTTGTGGGAAAAAAAGGATGTAAATGTTATTTAGGTACAGTGTTCAGTTAAAGCGATGCAGTGCCCTATCGCAAAAAATGGCCTGGTCATTAGGGGGAAAATCTTCCGGTCTGTAAGTGGTTAAAGTAATATTAAAGTCTTTTTTTTATTTTTTTTAAATAACAAACATGTCATACTTGCCTGCTCTGTGTAATGGTTTTGCACAGATCAGCCCCGATCCTCCTTTTTCTCGGGTCCCTCGCCGCTTGCTCCTGGCTCTACCCTCCTGCTAAATGCCCCCACAGCAATCCACGTGCTATGGGGGGCACCTGAGCAGGCCCACTCCTGAGCCACGGCTCTGCGTGTCCATTCAGACACAGAGCCATGGCTCGGCCCCACCCTCTCTCTCCTCATTGGCTTACTGGCTGTGATTGACAGTAGGGGGAGCCAATATCTCCTGCTGCTGTCTCAGCCTATGAGGAGAGAGAGTTTCCCCGGAGAATCAAGACTTTCGTGCACATCACTGGATCGTGATGGAGGTCAGGTTAGTATTAGGGGGGCTGCTGCACACAAAAGATTTTTTACCTTCATGCATAGAATGCATAAAGGTTAAAAAAAAACCTTCAGCCTTTAACCACCTCAGTACAGGGCATTTTCACCCCCTTCCTGCCCAAGCCATTTTTCAGCTTTCAGCGCTGTCACATTTTGAATGACAATTGCGCGGTCATAGAACACTGTACCCAAATGAAATTGTTATAATTTTGTCCCCACAAATAGAGCTTTCTTTTGGTGGTATTTGATCACCTCTGCAGTTTTTATTTTTTGCGCTATAAACAAAAGAAGAGGGACAAGTTTAAAAAAAAAAACAATATTTTTAACTTTTTGACTTTTTGCTATACTAAATATCCCCCAAAAATATATAAAAAAATTTTTTTTTCCTCAGTTTAGGCCGATACATATTCTTCTACATATGTTTGGTAAAAAATAAATAAAAAAAATCGCAAAAGGTGATTGGTTTGCACAAAAGTTATAGCGTCTACAAATTATAGGATAGATTTATAGCATTATTATTTTTTTTAACTAGTAATGGCGGCGATCTGCGATTTCTATCGTGACTGCGATATTGCGGCGGACACACAGATCCACGGTCCCGCTGTGTTACCGGGCAATCGCGGGTGCCCGGCGGACATCGCGGCCGCTGGGCACGTGCATCGGGTGCCCAGTGACATCGCGCGCGCGCTCCCTGGAGGGCCAGGAAGGGGAGGACGTCATATGACGCCCTCCCGCCCTGCGAGCTGCGCCGCCTGGCCGTCAATAGACAGCCGGCGGTCAGCTTCTGGTTAAAAACACTTTAAAGAGTATGTTACCCCAACATTTCACATTTCTAATAAGTGTCTGCTGTACCATGTGCTTGTGTTAAAATGTATCATGTTCACTTTGTATTTCTTCCGTTGTTTGAAATAACTGTTGATCCTGCCAGTCCCCCTGATTCAATTTCCGATTTTCTCATTTCTGAATTTCCGATTTTCCAATTTCCGAATTTACGTTTTTTTTTTAATTTTCCAATATCCGAATTTCTGGATGTTGGAAAAATTTGTTAAACGGGTTTTCGTTAATTCGAATATTTCCGAATTAACGAATTTGTTGAATTTCGTCAAAAAAAAAACTAATTTGGAACGAAACAAATTTCACATGTCTGGTGATGTGTCAAAATAATCTGCCCCCTTGGCTATGAGCTGGTAAAATGTTGATGGATCTCAGCCAGTTTACCTAGAAGTTACAAGTACACTTGATTTCTGGCAGGATCAACTTGCAGAAAAAAAGAAAACGAATGCCACCACCAATCCTAAGGATAGGTAAGTTGCAATATATTACATTTTTAAAATTACGTTATAAAAATGACAGTAGCGATGCAGTGAGTCTTTCAATGTTTTTTAAAGTTTTTGCAATAGTGTTCATTAGCGTTTTTTAGAGTTTTTTTCTTATTTGTATTTTTTTTTAAATGGATCAAAAACGTTAAAAAACGATTGTGAGACACGTTTTTGAGCGTTTATCGACGTTTATCAGCGTTAATGAGCGTTTGGCGTTTTTTTGTGGTCAGAAAAACGACTCCTGAGCGCGATTTTCTGGCGTTCAGAAAACAGCCCATAAACTCCACTGCTGATAAAAGTTCAAAAATGTCCGTGTGTGCATGGACACATAGGATAACATAGAGGGGAGTTTATGGGCTGTTAAAAAAAAAACGCCCAAACACCAAAAGTCGGCCGTTTATGAGCTTCAGTGTGCACCGAGCCTTAATATTTACTTAATTTGGTCAGCAGAAGTACAACCCAACCCAACGTTCAAATTCTCTATATCTAAACCACCACCATACTATTGAATAATAACGCTAATTTAAAATAAATGCAAAAAAAACCTCCGGGTTCCAGCACTATTAATCCACTTTCCTAAGTGTGGTTTGTACCCTGACTGACTTCTCCTTTAAATTTTATTAGCTTTTTTAAACTCCAAAAGTTGTTCAGGATTTTTTTTTTTTATTAAATAAAATAAAAAAGAGCCAGGGCATAAATCAACCAGAGGCATTATAATTAAATCAGCGTTGGCTGGTATTCCTCTGAATATTCAGTTATTAGTGTGAAAAGAAAGACCGGGGGAAATACAAACAAGAAACAAAGTAGGAGGAGATGTACTTGTAATAAATTCAAGGCCGAAAAAAGGAAAAAAAAAAATTATTTTAGAAATCAAAGAGAACTGGGAGTTAAATTGTATCTAAAACCAGCAAAAAAAAATGTAATATCTTGTAGCTTTTAAGCTAGCAATCTTCTATGAACTACAGAAGATGAGGAGAGGAGGAGGTGTTTGTAGTCCAAAACAGGAGATCAGCCTAGGGGGACAATGCTGGTCTTCCATAATGCATTAAGTGAGCATTGTCAGGCATAGGTATAGGATCACCAGGTAGAGGATCACAGGCAGGATCACCAGGTAGAGAATCATATGCAGAATCACCAGGTATAAGATCATAGGCAGGATCACCAGGTATAAGATCATAGGCAGGATCACCAGGTAGAGGATCATAGGCAGGATCACCAGGTAGATGATCATAGGCAGGATCATCAGGTAGAGGATCATAGGCAGGATCACCAGGTATAGGATCATAGGCAGGATCACCAGGTATAAGATCATAGGCAGGATCACCGGGTAGAGGATCATAGGCAGGATCACCAGGTATAAGATCATAGGCAGGATCACCAGGTATAAGATCATAGGCAGGGTCACCAGGTATAAGATCACAGGCAGGATCACCAGGTATAAGATCATAGGCAGGATCACCAGGTATAAGATCATAGGCAGAATCACCAGGTATAGGATCACAGGCAGGATCACCAGGTAGAGGATCATATACAGAATCACCAGGTATAAGATCATAGGCAGGATCACCAGGTATAAGATCATAGGCAGGATCACCAGGTAGAGGATCATAGGCAGGATCACCAGGTAGATGATCATAGGCAGGATCACCAGGTAGAGGATCATAGGCAGGATCACCAGGTATAGGATCATAGGCAGGATCACCAGGTATAAGATCATAGGCAGGATCACCAGGTATAAGATCATAGGCAGGATCACCAGGTATAAGATCATAGGCAGGATCACCGGGTAGAGGATCATAGGCAGGATCACCAGGTATAAGATCATAGGCAGGATCACCAGGTATAAGATCATAGGCAGGGTCACCAGGTATAAGATCACAGGCAGGATCACCAGGTATAAGATCATAGGCAGGATCACCAGGTATAAGATCATAAGCAGAATCACCAGGTATAGGATCATAGGCAGGATCACCAGGTATAAGATCATAGGCAGGATCACCAGGTATAAGATCATATGCAGAATCACCAGGTATAGGATCATAGGCAGGATCACCAGGTATAGGATCATAGGCAGGATCACCAGGTATAAGATCATAGGCAGGATCACCAGGTATAAGATCATAGGCAGGATCACCAGGTAGAGGATCATAGGCAGGATCACCAGGTATAAGATCATAGGCAGGATCACCAGGTATAAGATCATAGGTAGGATCACCAGGTATAAGATCATAGACAGGATCACCAGGTATAAGATCACAGGCAAGATCACCAAGTATAAGATCATATGCAGAATCACCAGGTATAGGATCATAGGCAGGATCACCAGGTATAGGACCATAGGCAGGATCACCAGGTAGAGGATCATAGGCAGGATCACCAGGTATAAGATCACAGGTAGGATCACCAGGTATAAGATCACAGGTAGGATCACCAGGTATAAGATCACAGGTAGGATCACCAGGTATAAGATCATAGGCAGGATCACCAGGTATAAGATCATAGGCAGGATCACCAGGTATAAGATCATAGGCAGGATCACCAGGTATAAGATCATAGGCAGGATCACCAGGTATAGGATCATAGACAGGATCACCAGGTATAAGATCATAGGCAGGATCACCAGGTAGAGGATCATAGGCAGGATCACCAGGTAGAGGATCATAGGCAGGATCACCAGGTATAAGATCATAGGCAGGATCACCAGGTATAAGGTCATAGGCAGGATCACCTTTCTAGAGGACCATAGGCAGGATCACCAGGCATAGGATCAGGGCTGCTGATAGGGGGGTACCACCGGTCCTTCTGTAGGGGGCCTGGACAGCAGGGAGATCGTAAGGCACCCATTCTCAACCAGGGTTCTGTGAAACCCTAGGGTTCCTCCAGGCTTGGCTAGGGGGTTCCTTAAACTGTGGCTAACTAACTGACCTCACATCTGATGGTGTCTGCATAGTTCCAGGTCAAATGCCCCCTGGCAGAGCCAGGGGCATGACTGTAAGGGTGTCATTCTGGCCTCCCTTGTAAGGGTAACAGTCTTCAGATTTACCACCAACAATGTAAGGGGCATTTTCCCAATGGCATCCAATGGACTCAGCTTGCCAGGGGTTCCCTGAGATCTGAAAATAATTTCAAAGGGTTTCCCTGGGATAAAAAGTTTGAGAAAGGCCGCTGTACTTTGTGCGATGGATGCAATATGATCGCTCTAGGTGGAAAATAAAGCCTCTTCTGCAACCCCCTAGACTTAATGAGCATTTAACACTTGCGGAGGGAAGGGTCCTGGAGTTAGGATTTAAATGGACAAAGGTACAGGGTCTCTTTAATCCTTAAAATCAAAGGGATTGTAAAGTAAATTATTATTTTTTTTTTAAATAACAAACATGTTATATTTACCTCCACTGTGCAGCTCGTTTTGCACAGAGTGGCCCCGAACCTGGTCTTCTAGGGGTCCCTCGGCGCTGTCTCGGCTCCCCCCCCCCCGCAAGTACTTCTCACATTCATGCAAGCTCCCTCGCATGGTGAGAAGTACTTGCGGGCGCGCTCCCGTGATACAGCCGGCGGCTATAGCGCCTCACTCTATCACTCGGCCCCGCCCCCCGGCGTGCCGCGTCATTGGATGTGATTGACAGCAGCGCAAGCCAATGGCTGCGCTGCTTTCAATCCATCCAATCTAGCCAATCAACGGCCAGGCTGAGTGGCGAAGAGGATGTCGGAGGCGAGCGCGGGACTTTCGAGGAATTTCGCTCAA